>JASSUY010039183.1:190810-201304 GCA_032466535.1 Forpus xanthops | reverse complement strand
TGCTTCACACCTGCCTAGTAAGGGTTAAAACAAGATTTAAAATCTTATATAAATTCTGTGCAAATATGTGTTCTGCATAAATCCGGGCCACAAAATTAATATACTTGTATACATTTTCCCCATCTGCTATATTCCTGACACATCCAGCTTGTGGCCCAGAATATTTCAGGGAAGAAAGGGTCATCTCTATGTTTTGTGCAATAGTTCAAGTAGAGTTATAGACTTAGTGGCGCACTCAGGCTTCTATCCTAAACATAGAAAGCAGCCTGGGGTCCTTTGGAAAGTTTCTTCTAAATTGACAAACCGCTGGGTCTTGATGGGGGAAGGAGGAGTGGTATTTTAGTTTAGGCTTGGGTTGGGATTTTTCATATACAAGGAATTAAATTGCATATTTATTAAAGAAATACATTTTCCTTTGTACTCTTTTACTTTTGTCATCTACTATAATATATATGTATGTGTGTGTGTATACATAATGGTTATAAATTTTCCATGAAAAAGAAAAACAATAAAACAAGACCAAAATACACTCAGATAAAGTTAAGGCTATCTCAAACCTCCAAGATGTGTAGGGGTAATTTTAGGGACTGTGACCTGAGAGAGGAAGCTCTTTTCCAGTTTGTGATCACAGACTCTCTTACCCCAGATGTGTGCCTCTAATATATTTTCCTGCATCAGGAGGTAAAGGAGGTGTTCACTTGAAGACAACATGCTGGAGAAATAATGTAGGAGTGCATTGTCTCAATAAAACTTAGTGGCTTTACTGAGAGATATATCGCATGTTAGGAGATTACATAGCCTGTCCAGCATGAGGCTGCTGCACAGTGCTCCCCTGATGCACCAGCCTGCCTCTTCTACAGTCGTAATCAAAGTGTGTTTTCCAGGAGTTTAGTTAAATATCATTGGGATGAATCTTGGCCTTTTTAAATCATTCACCATAACAGATTTTGTGTGTGCGTGTTATTCAGCCATAGATGCCAAATATACTGCACAATTTTTAATATCCTGGAATTTCCTCCTCCCAATTATAAAAAAAAAAAAAGAAAAAAGTAGTATGTTTGCTTTTTTATGGTTTTTATTAACACTCTACTGGATGTTTTTTCCTAATTAGACCTTGAATACAGTGGCATGTCTATCTTGTGAGTTTATGAACTAAAAGCTGAGGTCTAGATGAGCTGGCTCCAAGCCATAACTTCAGAAGAATTAGTATAGCAGTTTCAAGTCACCAAAGGACTCCTCTATGCATGGAGATTCTCCTGTGGCATTCTTACTGTAGAGCCATGTAGTTTTATTGTTACTTCTAGGAATGTACAAAAGATCAGAAAATCTATGTATGTATCCTATTACTTGATCAGTGTGCACTTTGTGAGCTATGTAGTATGTTCGTTATCATAAATAATCACGCATCTACTTGCTCATAAAACGATGTTCATTATAGACTACTCTTTCCTTTGTAAACACATTTACTGTACCAGTGATGTACTTGCAATGGAAACAGAAGTGTTAGCTGTATCACATGCAGAAATGACATGACAAGCTAACCTGACTAATGTTATTGTTGATGGTGGTACAATAATTAGATGTAATTACGGAACCATGTAGATGCATGGCGGTGAAAAATAAGAAGCTCTATCAGAAAGAAAGATAATATTATGAAGAACAATTTACTAACATGAATACAAATCATATTTTGTATTCAAGTACTGTTAGGACTAGAGTTCTGGAAGTATAGATAGGTATAGATTTCAATAATATCAAAGTTAGATAACACAAGTCAACTTTCTTTTTCAGAATAGACCTGCTTAGGTGCACAGCTATTTTTTACAAAATCCTGACCTTAAGCTCTATCATAAGTCAACTAGAAATTGAAACACTTGAAAAATGTCTTGGAATTTCTGCGCATTCTTTGATTTTTTTAAATATATAAACAAAATAACATAAGCATTATAATAGTATAGTGGGGTTGGATTACAGTCCTATTTTAAAGCTGTTCATTTAGCTTTCATGTTCAGTATGTCAGAAACTAGCAAAATCACCCTTTGAAGTCCACCACACAATGGCGTGGATGAGCTCACGTTTCATTTCACCATAGCCAGTCTTCTCTATTAATACAGCAATACCGTCTTTCACCAGACAGAGAGCTCAATATTTGCCTTCTCCACACATTAGGCCTTCCCACATAGAGACAATGCATCTATATTTATTTGACTTCTTTGGGTTTTCCTAGTTACTTACACTGACTGTATGGTTGTGCTTTTGCAGCAGGAAATTATAACATTGCATAGTAACTCCTATGTCCGGTAAAATGCAAAAAGAATAAGATTCTTCACTTTACGCATATACCAGATGATGGCTTTACTGCTACTGAATAAAACCTTCACTCTATAATTATTTTTTCCTTTTTTCTTTTTTTTTACTTGAGGACGTGATATTTGATGGAAAGTAAAAGACTGACAAGCAAAGAGGAAAGTGAGGCAAGGAAGGTGGGTGCAGTTGGAATTGGGAGCTTTAGGGAGAGATTTGTGCACAGACAAGCTAGAGATCTGGGTGTAAATAAGTGGTTTGCCTACTTTTGAATTTTGAGACTTGCATGATGGTTGTGTACATGAATCCTAGGTGTCTTTTTTGCAGGGCTCTTTGCTGAGCAACACAGGCATATCTGAAAGAGTCTCTCTCATAGAGGACAGAGCCCACCCTTATGAAGTTCAGGAGTTAATTTATTACTGTTCATCACCACGTCTTCATGATGAATGACCATATAAAGCTGTATTTCCAATAGACACAATCCTGAACAGGTGATAACTTATAAGCACATACCAAAACATTTAGAGGGAAACCTCCAGCAATGCTGTCAGGCTCTAAGGAGCCAGGGAGGTCCCACATCTCATTGTCATTGCTGCTTATCCCATTGACTTCCCACAGTAGTAGGAGATCTCTGTGTCACCAGTCCCTTTGACGGACAGGAGTCCTTTATAGGTATAATAGGGTCCACTCTGCTCTTCAATCTCCACTACAGATATCCACAAGTTTTAAATGTGTAGATGCCATACTGCAGAAATCATATTTTCTCTTTATTTTTCTCCCTCTCCTGTGCCTCAATCTACTTACAGTAAAAGGCACTGAATCAAAATGAGAAAGATCTATATAGAGCTCAGTTGCTGTTATCTACTTATGTGGCTATCAGTGGATAATGTCGTTTTCCACCTTTTCATACTTTTTTCCACAGCCTACAGAAAGGTCAGCTCAGCTGTGCTCCATGTTCTCTTCCCTTTGGTTCAGTCCTATTTCCAGCTGTCCAACATATATCTGCTTTAAAATGCAACAAATAACACAGGGAAACTATCAGTATTTTGAACAGCCCTAAGTTGCTTTTACATGCTTTAAAAGGAGGAGTATACAGAGCAGCTGCTTCATTACCTCTGCATAACTCTGGATATACCTTCACCATTATTTTATCAGTTACCATATATTCCTTGTGAAGGGAGGAAACAGGCATTTATATGCTCACTCCATCCATCCTTGGGCCCCTTTTACATGTCTCTTCCTTATACACTACTTACAGAGCCAATGCCACAGAAACAGAGCCGCACAGTAATTGGAGTTGTACTTCACATGATGTTCCAAGGAGAACAGAACAAGCATTTCCAATGAGGACACATCTTTTGCTGTGCTCTCATTTATAGCATGCATGGTGCAAAAGCAGGTTAGATAAGCATCCTGTGATGCGACTTTATTCTTTTTCTGTTTGTCCTTTATACTTGCAGTTTGTAATTAGAAAGGGCTGAAGATGGTATACCAATAATAGAGGGAGAAAGACAGGTGTACAAGTTCATGTGCCATCTCAAAGAGGGAGGAAGCTTAAACTGCAGCCAACTGGGAAATTTAGGTGCACAAACTTAAAAATAATAGTAAACTACCCGCATACAATTCTGTGGCAATGCCAAGACCCCCTCTGCTTGTCCAAAATCATATAGTGTGTGTGGATGGTTTTGCATGGGAAATGATTCTGAACTTTGCAAATAGCTTTTATTATAGCTCCTTTGTGACATTGCTAGAAAACAGATTAGATCATAGCTCATTTCTCTTTTATTATTCTGACAGTGATTTCATTTGTTCAGAACTTCCATTTTGCCTTTAATATCTCATATGTGGTCACATTTTGGGAGCTTTTGAATGTGTTGATTCTGCATTCACTGCTACATGTCTCTCACCTTAGCCAACTCATTACAGAGAAACATCCTTCCTAAATAACAAATATTAACAAACATGTATGAACTTCAGATGATATAATTCCCAGTTTGTTTCCTGGGCTATATCACTGCCAGGGGAGGATCAAATGAGGAACCTGCCTTATCCCTAAAATAAGTTATTCTAGTGTGGGAAAAGTCCTTCGTTTTATACCTATAAGGGGAGAAATATATTAATTCTTGACCATGCAAAGAATGGAGCTGAGTCCTCAGCTAGAACCTCAGAAATAAAAATGTTTGATAGCCCAAAACAAGCACTTCAGACAGCCATCCTCTTCTGCAATACATTGCACATTTGCCTTTTAAAGTCAGCTGCATCAGAGCATTTTTACTATACTGTTAATGTGCTTTCAAAATGAATGTGGCTGACCCCAGTGGGTTCCATTTTAAGACTTGTTTTGGTTTCTTCTTCAGCAATGTAAAGTCACTATCCCATGGTCCTTTTCCTTCTATCTATATGAAGCTCTTCTAGAAGGCCTTTCCCACTGGTCTCCAAACATTACAGTGACCATTTTGTATTGCTGGTCATTTGAATTTCCTGGAACAGACTTCTGCCTACTCTAAAGTTAAGTTGTGCAACCATACAGCAGAAGCTGTTCAGTAGAAAAGCCCAAAGGTCATTTTTGCACATAAAGCATTTTTGTAACCTAGTCTGTGGACAGTAATTAATGATTTAAGCCTAAAAAAAAAAACCAGTTACAACCAAATGCAATATAAATAAATACAACAAAAAAGCCCACACCAAAAACCTTTGTGCAGGTCTAGCTTGGATCATTCCAGTTAACTAATTTTTGGGAGTAGCATCAAAGCAAAAAAGCCCTGTAATTTTATTTTCATGTTCAGCTGTGACACTAGGATGCTGTTTTCTTTTTTGGTCTTATGTCTGGGTTCTTTACCTACAAAAGCCAGCTGAGGGTTTGTTTTTTTTTTCCCTTTGGATCACAGAAAATTTGTTTCTGTGACTGAATATATTTTAAAATATATTTTTAATGTTTTATATTATTCCCTCCTTCTGCTCTGCACACATGTTAAAATCCATTCATTGCAAGGGTCTGCAAAAAGAGCTGGAAACAGCTATGTCCTTTCTCCGGGGCTTATTTTCTTTGTAATCCTGCAAGTACATTGCATTTGTGTGTGTTTGTGTGTGTGTGTACGTGCACAGGCTTAGTCCTCAGGTGGAACTGTGGTTCCTGTGCTTTCGTTCTCGAAGCTGTTATTCTGGAAGGGAATGGAGGCAGCTGTGTTTACAGCTCAAGTCTTGGCATACATTTACCAGAATCTATTATTCATATCGTTCAGTATCAGGGAGAGATCTCAGGCCACCTGTCTATCTGACAAATTCACCCTTTTGTGAGCTTTCTGTTCATAGCGAATTATGTTCACATTGATGAATCGAGTTTTTATGAGCATTGCTAACTAACATTCTCACAGAAGGCCAGGGGCAATAGATTGCAAGTGGTTTTGGTCCACAAGTAAATGTTATAAAGAAAAAAACCTGCCAGTATTTAAAGACAATTTGCCATGGAGGGATACTTGAAATATTTGGCAAAGCCTTGATATTTATACATTCAAGAATGTCCATAAGTTATTACAAATAGTATGCTTATAAAAAAAATAATTATTATTCTGTACTGCCTGATGTGATTATGGAGGGCTTTTCTGTATTCTATGTAGTAACAGGTAGCCAGTAATTAAAGCTTCTAACAAACCCTTACCAGGGTTTAACATAGTACAGAAGCCATTCAGTTGTGCAAAGGGATCTTCCATTGAAAACAGTGCAGTAAAATCAGTGGAACAAAGCTCAGTCAATGCAAAATGATTATTTACCTGGTGTTTTCAGCATGGAGCTGGTTCATATCCAAGACAAGCCACCAGCCATGGTAGCAGCTGCACCCTATACATCGAAAGATCTATAGTTATAGGTCAAAATATTTCCATGAGTTTTTGTCAAGATGTGCTGGGACGACATTCCCTACATGCACTCAAATTCCTCATGCCCCTTACCAACCCTTTGGTAGTGGAACACAGTGTCGCGTATTGAACATGACCCACCCCTGACAGAAAAACTAGTAAGCTAGATTGCAAGCCTACAGATACAGCCTCTAGATAAAATATTAAATGCTCAGCTACACCAGGTAAACACATTTACTAAAATATCATGCATCTAGTGCTGTTTAATATGCTTTAGAGCACCTGAGACACTGCATGAAGCATTCTAGAAGCTCTTCAGGTCTTGGAGCAGTTGGAGGATAACATGAATACACAGGGTAACTCTTGATGGGGTTAGCTGCCGGCATCTAAGTGACTGAATTTCACCACATCTACCACAAAGATGCTTTTAGGAGACCACGGGAAAGAGGATGGCAATAAGTGACATTTTAGTGAGACACCTAACATTACTAGCCATATCATGAGATCAAATTTCCAAAGGGGAAAAAATAAAATGGGGGGGGGGGGAGGGAAAGGAAAAACAGTTTCAAAGGGAAAACGATGTTTAAGAGTCCCTTCTTAAGACACAGAGGAGAAAAACAGGTTGGACTGAAGGAGCCACCTGGCTGCAAACACTGGACTACCTTCACCCCATCTTGTCGGGATGCAGCATGGCATCCCTTCACACCCACGGTGGTGCTGCCTCTCGCCCGCTCTGCTCCTCTAGTTGAAAGCGTGGCAGCCTTGCCTGTTGTTTTGATAGGTGCGAATGGAGCGGCTGCCCCTCGTGAGCTATATCTGCCGTTTCCAAATCTGTACCGCCAAAGAAACAGGTTGCACAGTGTGGCCTGCTGATCTGCGCCTGCCTGGCCAGTAGCTTGGACATAAGGAGCACTGCTGTTACCGTCTTCTGAAGTTTCGAGTCGAGGCAGAGGGTGATAAATGTGGTGGGTTGCTTTCAGTGTATCAGTCAAACCGCCAATTTGGAAGACCTTTTCCGTTAGGAGCCTCTGAATTTAAATTTCACATGTGCCAATCAGGTTGTCAAGCGCATTGGTAGACCACCATTTTCTCAACTGGAAGGGCAGAATGAGTTTAACTGTAGCTGAAAGCCTGTTCAAGCTGGCCATTCCTTAACAGGAGAACATTGTTCTGCTTTTCCTATTTTAACCCATGCATTTGCTAGGTATCTTTAGCAGTGTCAAACAAATTTCTAGAATTGGTGATTAGTTGCCCAAAGAGCATAATATATGCATTATTAATTATAGAAGGTAAGTTTGGCTAATTGTCATTTCTATACAGTAGCACTGCACGATGATACATTTTAACAATCTATAAATAATTGATAATTTTTTTGCTTTCATCTTTCCTAGTTTGCATAAAACTAATGACTTGGTAAACGTTGCTCACTTCAAAATATTCTTCTGCTCCTATGAAAATTAAACTAACACTGTAACCTCAGCAAATAAGAAGACTTTTCTTCATGTTGTAGGTTAAAAAAAAAAAAAAAAAAGAAAATATAACTCTTCCTTGAATCAAAAATCTGAGTCTGTGAAATCCAAATGAAAATCACTCATAGTACAAAAATGTGAGTGATAAGGGGACTAACTAAAATAAATAGATCTGACTTTTAAAGGATCAAAAAAAAAATCTCAGGAAAGTTGTAATTTTACTTTATTCTTTAAGTCTTTAGAATGGTCAGAAGCAGTATTTTTTAAGCTTTAAACAGGATAAGACTATGACACACACACAAAAAGATAGATCAAGGAAGCCTTCAGTGTGAAGTGGTAGTATTTTCAATACTTATCAAATAACTGCATGCATAATCCCATAAATCAGGTTAACTGAAGACTCAGAATTCTTCTTAAATGAGGTGTTTGGTTATAGTTTCTGGCTGCTTTGTTAATATGATTACAGTACCTTGCTGGTTCCTTGAAATGAAGGATTTGCTGCAGCAAAAGTACAGTCTTTCTGAGTTCTCTGTTATTTCTACAAATCCACAATCTGTCAGTCTACAATGTTATTGCACTGAGGCTTATCCTCTAATTTTCAGTGCAACTGAATACATTCCCAAATTTATTGGTGGTGACACTCAAATTTCACATTTATTTGGTGTGGACTAAGTTGTCATAAAAAAAAAAAAAAATAAATAAAAAAGGAAGAAAAAGACCCACAAACTAAGTATTGTCTACGATTTCAATACATTGTTTAAGCCTATATAGATACTTACATATGCTTCATTATAATAATAAGAACAATAAAAAAAAAAAAAACCAGGTTGTAAGGACTGCCTCTGTGACCTTTTTTCTCGTTTTAACCCTACTGATATGTCACCCATGGCAACCTTAAACCGACTTTAATAGAGTCTATCCTATTATTCATTTAAATTGAGGTGCAAGAGCACTTAGACCAGAGAAATTTGCATTCTGCAAATGGGGATTTGATGAGCAAAAATGATAAGATATATGTTGTATAACATGCCCTATTTTGCCAGCAAATAAACAGCTCTTGAAATTGATAAACTTCAGAATATTTTATCTTCAAATGTTTATACATAAATGATTAAAATGCATTAGCAATTCTGCTTTTGAAAAAAAAAAAAACATATTGGGAAAACAACACAGTTGTGTTGCTTAAATTTGTAATTAACAAATTTATTACTAATTCTGTTCAGTTCTTTAATATGCTGCATTCCTGAAGAAGAACATTAATACACAATGGCAGAAAGAAGCTAATTTTAAGACTTTGGAGAAATGAATGTCTTTTAATGCTGTGTGTTTCTCTTATCTACATGCCACATTATTGTAATAAGTACATTCAGGAATAATTTCTTTTCAAATATTTTTACAAATCTTGCTCTTATTTGCATGCAAGTAAGTTGTCAGCTTAAATCTTTGAAATGCAAAATATATCTCATTTCTATATTTCATCAAGGAGCCTTTCATGTTTAATAAATTACAACTTAGATCCTCCAAGACTTTGTTTTTCATTAACTAAAAGCAAAAGGATACATTTAAAATCTTAATCACAACCTGCAAGGGTATTTGCATGTTGCTGATATTTGTCTTGATGGGACTTTTAATATTTGCAAACTAATCAGGATAGCAAGGTTATACCAATAATTTCTTCAGACAATGAAAGTTTCTGTATTTTAGTCTTCATTAACAGTATGTGCAACTTGGATAAAACTTTAAATGTGTCAGTCCTGATGAGATATAAAAATGCATGCAGACCACTTCTGAAAAGAGAATATGCACAAGCAAGGGCAGCATTTCTGAGACCTTGTAAGTGATTTTTAGATCTGGATTACAGAGGAAGAAATGATTACTGTTTGATCACGCGTTGGGCAGGATTGTTAACAGGGCAGAACAAGTTAGGTAAAATCCTTCCACCCCTTGATACCAAATAAAGACTTGCATCCAGTAGGAATTGATGAGCATCTGTCTCCTGTACGATTTGACCCTCAGTTTAGCCTGGAGTTTTAATAAACATTCGAGTTCATCTCACAGAAGTGTCTACTGTTGGTCTCTTTGTAATAAGGTGGGTCAACTCATCTTATCAGAGAGAGAAATCCTGACAGCTGGCACTATTTCCTGATCCTGGTGGTCTCTGGGGGCAACAGCAGTATGGTGTTAGAGAAAAGGCAAACTTTTGCTGAACTTGCGGCTCCAGGACCCTCAGTTAATCTTTTCTGTGGAGTTGAAGATCAAAAAAAAAAAAAAAAGGCAAAAAAAAGCAAAAAAAAAGCCGAAAGGTTTCAAAATATGCAACTAAACCTGTGTAGTTAAACTGATGTAGCATGCATGTTGCTTTGCAAGCTAACTGGTTAAATATGGCTTTGCTTTAAGATTCCCATCAAATTTCATTTTTATAGAGAAATCTCTGAAAGCAGAAGGGGGTTGAGGGAGGGTAAGGTAAAAAGAAATAAATCATTGTAGTCTCAGGAACAGTAATCCTTGTTGAGGATTTTGGCTGATTGATATAAATAACATCGTCCCCGCCATCTGTCCGAAGAGGGACCTTTCCAGTTAGTGTTAAGCTGCAACGGCAGAATAATTAATGAATGGTGTCCTTTGTGCTGGTAATAAAGACAAGACAAATTATGTTATAATCCAACTGCTGCTCATTTGTCACAGCCAAATAAAATGTCAAATAAAAGTGAGGGGGGCACTGTGTTTGTTTAATGGACTGCAAGCTACCTGTTCATATTGTTGACAGACAACTACAGTATAAGTTGTAAATGTGGAAGGCAGAGAAATTCCATGTATCGAATTCCGCATTTCTTTTTTTGCTGGGGGGGGGGGGGGGGACATGGCGG
>JASSUY010039183.1:179871-190802 GCA_032466535.1 Forpus xanthops | reverse complement strand
GCGAATGGTTCATCGGCTAGCATTAATGCAAGTTTTAATTATATGGCTATAATACCACTTTCCCCTCTGAGAAATGTTGGTTTAGATCGCATGGCACAAAAGGAAATTGCAGAAAATAATTTCAAACCAGCCTCCTGCAAATTTGCAAGAATTTGGTAGTGTTCTCATCTCTCGCATTTTCAGGACAGACACATTCATCCAGTTGCTAGGAAAACCAAATAATGAAAACATAGCTGGGATTTAGCAAGTTCCACTGGGAATTACCTATGATAGAGGGCAGGGCTGCACTTCCTCAGAACATGCTCCTGCTGTAAAAATTCACAAACCTGGCATTCATACAGGCATCTGTCGCTTGCTCTAATGCCAGTTCATAGTATACATACAAACATCTGCTTCCATGCACAAAGGGATACAGAACGCTTGACAGGTCTGTGTTAGCAGGGTTCGCAATGCCAGTTCTTTATGCAAAAACCCTAATGCTTCCCGTCAAGCCATTAGAAGTGATACAATCAGCCCAGGCCCCATTAAGCCATCAGTGTCCACCTGTGATAAAGATGGCCATTTGTTTTCTTAAAGCCCACTTAATGTCTGCTTAACTCAATTTGTCAGGAAATGTAGAACAATTTCCTCACAGCCTGAAATTTGGTAGTGGTTCAAAGTCAAAAGGCCAGGTCTAGTCTTATTCAAATGATATAATGAACAGTCTTCAAATCTAAATCTCCCTTGGGGAGATGCTGTTTACTCTTTTTTTTTCCATGTTAAAAAGGAAAAAAAAAAGAAAAAAAAAAAAAAAGAAGAGTAGAATGTGTGCTTTTCTTTGATTACTAAAAATATTAAATCCTTTTAACCCCTTTGCATGGGTCATCTGAGAAATGAACTTCTTTGCTTCCTTCTTTTGCTGGAGTTTAATATAGTAAAGATTAAGCAGAACAGAGTAAAAATACTAAACTAAATATGCAAAAAAAAATTTTCAGCATATTTTAAAAGTGGCTTTTTAAGCATATAAATTTACAGCTTTACCACCTAGAACATATCTCCAGTTTTCACTTTTCCTGGGATCTCTCCTGGAGCACTGATAAGGGGCCCAATCCCACCTCTCGAAAGCAATGCCAAGGGCACCATTCTCAGTGAGGAAAGTCAGAGTGCTTATAAGACCTTTGGTGGGACTTTTCCCTAGGAAAACAGACAAGAGCTGTATAAGTGTGACAGGATATGGCCCTGACTTTGCAATTGTTCTGGGACAGCTCCTATTCAGCATCCTAATTTTCATGTAAGGTGAAATCTGAGAAATGCTTTGCCCTTGCCACAGGTTTTCTCTGTCTTAAATCACTGTCTGTCCCCTGGTCTTCAACCAACATGGCAGTCTGGAGGGCATGGGTGAGAACCAGAGGGATGCTAATAGAAGCCTATCCTCGGCCCAGGCAGTGGGGGCAAAAAGAGGCTGTGAAGAAGAGGGGAGCAGGGATTTCAGGAGCTGGCAGTGATGTCTTCCCATACTTCCACCACTTCATGCAACAAAAAATACGTATGAATACGCCATCACTTTGGGAGGGCAGAGCATTACTGCTAAGACACCTCTTTGGCCAAAAATTACAGGAAAAAATGCTGTATATAAGCAGGATTCCCAATTTCAAAGCCATACATAATTACACACCAATAGCTGCAGCTTACGGATACTGTTTCTGTAAGTAAAGACAATTTTTTGAAAGTGTGAGCAACTATTTGTTTTTCTCTGAAAAGGAGTGCTGGTCAAGCATCATAGCACAATCTCTCTGCTGGCTTTAACTGCTGTTGGGGAGGTGTGTTACAGCCTCGAGTTGTACATTTGCAGAGAAAATATCATACCATGCAGATGCTCAAGTCTGCTCTTTCTGTGCAGAAAACTCTGCACAAGGCTGTAACAGTGTACGAAATACCAGGAAAGAGCTCAGCATATTTTCCCAGTGCTTGGTAGAAGTTAGCAGTGAAGTACAATCATTTCAGTTGGGATCCGACTATCCATTGGCTATCAAAATCCTAATTCTAATTAACCCCCAAAATTGCCTGACAAAGATCATTCCTCTTTTGTGCTGCCTAACTGGTTGTATGTACACTGGGCATGCAGTACCTAAGTCAGATGCTGCTTTGTTATAATTAGGGCAGCGAATTTTGTTTTCTGTTTGGTACTTGCAGTTACATATTGCATGTAATGTATGGCACTGTTAAGGGAAAAAAATTGGAGTCAAAGAGCCTGGAAAGTTAGGTCTGCTCTGTAGCACTGTGAGATTGTTGACATCTGCCGAGGTTGGAGAGCTCAGTAAGCAGGAAATGGGGTGTCACTCTGAGTGGTAGTTTACCATTATCCTGGCATCCTAATGAAGTGTCTGCAGTGCACAGAGCTTCTGGATGGCATCTTAACGCACGGCTAAGCAAAAGCACTTCTCTCCTTGTCACTGTCATCCATCTGCCTGCACCCTACTGTAGCCAATGGGATGGAACCATGCTACAATGTGCTATAAGCCATTCAGAGTTGCACATTGCATAATCAGTCCCATCAAATATGTAAAAAATGACTATTATTGGTTATTTCCCTCAAACTCTGGCACCTGGAGTTTGATACATTAAAGTTTAACTTTTGTAAGTGCTGTTTTTTTCCATTAATTTCACATATATTTTTGTTAAATGGGACTGCGTTGTGAACTCATTGTCTTGGGTCTTCCAAATGGATCGCAAAATTTGTATGAATATTCATTGCAAACTCCACTTTATATCACATAGGATGAATTTATCAATTTCCCAAATAGAGAGATTCTACATAATTCTTATTTTCTTTTGCAATATCTATTTCTGTGGCATGAATAAAAAGTAAAACAAATTCAAATTGGTCATTTCCCTTATAGCAAACATTAGTTAGTTTGAACACTTATACTTTTTTTAAAAACAAAAATGTATTTTACAGTGTATCTGCATGAGACAATTGCCACAGTGTACTGAAAGTGATGAAAATTAGGACTTTTATGTTTCATACAGTAATATTAAGATATCCTGTCATCAGTGATACCAATTCTTATCTATTTATTTATACATAAAAATCTGCGAATTTCAGTCAGCATGACTTCCAGAATATAAAGACTTACCAAATTAAAGCAGAGTTTTGGGCAGTTGACATCTCTGAAAAAAAATTAAGTCAGCAGAGCACTCTCTTTTAAGCAAGTTTTGATTCCCTGGTAACACCAAAGCTATCAAGGACTGGGGTTAAGAATTGTGTGACGGGGCAATCTTCTAAAATGGGCAAGAACAAGACGAATTGGCGAAGTTGGGTGTTTATTTATACAAACAAGAGGGCAGAATATAATTTAGTTGAATCAGGAATTTTTCACAGACATTAAAACTATAGCAAACATAACAGCGGGGATGCTTGCACAGCAGCACAGTGGGGAAGCTCACAGAGCGTCTGCCCACACTACGGCTGGCTGTAGCTAGCACCATAAGTCTCACAATTTCATTAGCACTCAAAAATCCACCTAACCCACTCAGTTTGGATTAAAAAAAAATAAAAATAAATGAAATAAGCAAACCAAAAAAGCCCCAGATAAGACCTGCCTTTCCCTCAGCAGCTGAATCAGTTGTGAATTGTTGGAAAAACTCTTGGCAGACAGATTTTGCTGTAGCAACAGTGTGTGACATTTTAACAACCGCAGAAATCTCACCCAAAAAAATCCCCAAAACAAGGTGAGAAGAGCCATGTAAGAAAATTGGAGAAAACCATGCCTAAAAACCAACAACAAATAACAGATTAGGTGGCAGATCAATAATTTGATATTTTATGCAGAATCATAAATCACTGAGGTTTTTTTTCAGCATTTCAGCTTTGAGGCTCAAAAGCACAAAAAGAAACCAAGGCTCGTGCATGATAAAATTAAACATTAATGTGAGCCATAAATGCCATTTAACATTAAACATGTACAAGCCACTGAAATGCCTGGTAAAGGGAAATGGGTGCTATAGTAAAACTATACAAAGTAAGTCAGACATGAATAATGCAGCAGGTCTGAGGAGGGTCATGGGTCAGACTCCAGTACCTTACAAAATAATGAATGCATGTCAGGTTAGAGACATACATCCCTTCCCAGCAAACGTGAGTTATTGGAGATAAACCCTGGACTTCCTGTTCTGAAACAAAGTGGCTTGTTGTAAACATCTATGTCCATTTAAAATTAATGATTAAAAGAAAGATTCAGTGGGATTTGCTTAAGTATTCTTTATGGCTACGAGTGCTAAAGGTTACTTTCTTCATTCATTTTTACCCAGCCACTGTTAACGTTACAGACACATCATGTTTTCTTCTGTGCTCAAATGTTTATCCAAAGCTCATTTACAAAAGAGCTTATATAATATGAAGCAAGTTTTTTCAATGCATTCTTCGTTTAAATATAAATAAAAGAGCATCCCTACAGTTTTGCTCCATTAAAGGGAGCCAGCCCTATTTTTAAAGACAGTAACCCAAATTCTAAATATGTTCTATGAAAATATTACATGGAAAACCATCTGTGATTCACTTGAGTATCCTGATCTGCTAAAATTATCACCTATATCTTCCATATTTTTCCCCCAAAATGCAAAAAAAGATTAACTGTCCTCTCATTCTTTATTACATATATGTGATTATGATAACTCTTTTCCTTCTTCAATCTCCACAGGGAGAAGAGTATAACTTTCCAAAATGGGAATGTTTTCCCCTGATTTTCACCAATTCTCAAATAAAAAAAAAAGAAGTATAATGAAAAATAATATTGTTTCATTTTCTGAAAACTAGTCTGCTTCATTTTCTAGACTTAGATGGAAAATTTAACATCTGTTCAGTGTGTTTTCCTTCTTTTGCACCCTGCACTGCTAGATTTTATAACGCAGTGCAAGGAAGGGTATACCTTCTCTACAGCTATTTATACAAAATTGTGTTTGATTATTTCCTCCCTCCTTTTGAGGAGGTAAAGAGAAAATACCAAATTTTATATTTAAATTGAAAAGTCTTTCTACTTAAGAATCTGAAAAGGAAAAATTTCTAAGAAAGTGGAACTCAAGGCTTTACAGAAATAAAGCAAATACATAGGTATTGCAAATGAAACATAAGATCTTGCATCTGATCTGTTAAATATTCCATCAACAAGGTCAACAGTAAAGACAAGCCTAGCCACAAAAACTGAAGGAAGAGTAAGCTTTAATAAAAAAAAAGCATGCACAGTTTATACTCTTCAGCTTTTCAAGTGTAAAAACAAAATCTTTTATACTAGATAAAAATCGAGCATGTGTATAGCATTTAAAAAGACACCAAGATCAACCATTTTAATAAAAGAGTACCCAATATTTTCAAAGAACTATAAAAGGGAGTGAGACTAAGTGTTATGGCAAAAAGCCTGGGCTCAGCAAGTTTGTGTGGGAAATGGTGAAATGTGACTGTGATTTATAATGAGAAAAGGTATCTACAACATACAATTTTCTACCTAGCTGCAAATAATAATTCATAGTGATGTCCCTTCCAGATAAAATACCTTTGCAATGTAGGACTCATGTGGTAAAATGATCATGATAAATGTCAGACCAGTGCAGGTAACGGCTTTACAAACCATTAAGATTAGCTGGGTCTTTTTTTTTTTTTTTTTTTGATGATAACAGTAACCATGCTGTGACTCTATGTGGTAATAATATCTCAGTACTGATAAATGCCAGAGCCAGGCAGAGGTGTTTATCATTCTCAGTTCAGAAATGCTGACTAAAGTTACCACATGTTGCCTATTTTTTCTGGTTTTTCTTCTTTTACAATAGACTAACAATTAACAGACTGAACCACAAAGCAATTTTATGCAAAATTTCTACAGTTCTTGTGCTTTAGTGCCTGCATAAATATCCCTAATACACTAGTACTGATTATTTTGGTACAGTAAGTCCTAAACCAAAACTTTCTACCCTTGCCACTCTCTTAATAAATAATTTCTTTGCAAATTAATACTTCTCGGTTTAGTTTACTTCTTTTACAAATACACCTTATAAGGAAGTACAGCCTTGGTTACCAAGCTGGTTATCTGTGTTAACCAACACAGAGCAGAGACCCTTCCTTCAAGAAAGCACATAAAGTTTTATTGTACATTTCCTTGCAAATATTCTGCAATGGACAAACATTGCAGAAGTCTTTTCTTCCACTGAGTCTCTCCCTACCTCTGTTTCAGTTCCACTCAAGTCCATTGAATTCTCACGAGAAAACCGAATCAAAAATAAAGCAAGCTGGGAACCTTTATTTGAGAAGTTGCAGTATAGCCAGAGTAGCCCCAATCTGAATATAACTTATCTAGTAAGAACATGTCTTAGTGTTGCATAGGGCAATGAAACTGGTGGAGGGTCTAGAGCACAAATCTTACGAGAAGCAGCTGAGAGGACTGGGATTGTTTAACCTGGAGAAAAGGATGCTCAAGGAAGACCTTATTGCTCTCTACAACTACCTCAAAAGAGGTAGTAGCAAAGTGAGGATCAGTCTCTTTTCCCAGTAACAAGCTATAGGACAAGAGGAAGCAGCCTCAAGTTTTGCCAGGGGAGGTTTAGACTGGATATTAGGAAAAATTCCTTCACTGAAAGGGTTGTCAAGCATTGGAATAGGCTACACAGGGAAGTGATGAAGTCACTATCCCTGGAGGTATTTAAAAGACATGTAGATGTGGCTCCTTGGGACGTGGTTTACTGATGGACTTAGCAGTACTAGGTTAAAGGTTGGACTTCATGAGCTTAAAGGTCTTTTCTAACCTAAAAGATTCTGTAGTTCTATATGTGCACACTAAGTAGCACAGATACAGAATTTGCATCCCCTTCCTACAATAAATTCACTTCAGCAATTTTAATATGATTTTAATTTGCAACTTCAGTCATATTGCCACTGGAGAAGATTGCCCATAGAATAAAAATGAACAGTTCTATTAGAACTTGTTTATTAGAACTGCTTGTGGTAGAAAATATCAACGGATGACTGAGTTGCAAGACTGGGGGAGTTTGTACTGTTCGGAAGTTAAATCTCTGTACAAGTCAAACCAGAACAAGAAAAATAAACACAAAAAGCGTATTTATAGGAAAGATGTGTACAAGCTAGAATGAGTCCAGAGGAGGGTCATGAAGATGATCAGAGGCCTGGAGACAAGCTGAGAGTTGGGCTTGTTCAAGCCTGGAGAAAAGAAGGCTCAGGGGAGACCTTAAAGCAACTTCCAGGGCCTAAAGGAGCTGACAAGAAATCGGGAGAGGGGCTTTTCATAGGGCAGGTATGGATAGGACAAGGGGGAGTGGCTTTAAACTGACAGAGGGGAGATTTAGATTAGATATTAGGAAGAAGTTCTTTCCTGTGAGGGTGGTGAGGCACTGGTATGAGTTGCCCAGAGAAGCTGTGGCTGCCCCATCCCTGGCAGTGTTCAAGGCCAGGTTGGACAGGACTTTGAGCAACCTGGTCTGGTGGAAGTTGTTCCTGCCTGTGGTAGAGTAGTTGGAAGTAGATGATCTTTAAGATCCTTTACAACCCAAAACATTCTGTGATTCTATGATTCATTTGTGTTTAACTTCATCATCACTGTTGTCAATTGCATAAATTCCTATAGGATAAATCCATATTAAAGTTCGAGGTTTTTTTACTGGAAAGTAGTATCTATGCACTGACTACTTTGAGATCTTGTCTCTCATATCTATAGAATTTTCTATATTATAAAAAATACAGATATATACATATATCTCTGTGTGTGTGACATTAACCTCAACAGGAATTAGGTATACATGCTGAGGAGGAAGTATTGTATTAGTGTCATGGTTTAAGCCCAGCCATAACTCAGAACCACACAGCCACTCTCTCACTTCTCCTCTTCTTCCCCCCACTCCCGGAGCAATGGGGAGAAGAATTGAAATGCTGTAACTCCCACCAGTTGAGATAA
This sequence comes from Forpus xanthops, assembly GCA_032466535.1. NCBI lineage: Eukaryota > Metazoa > Chordata > Aves > Psittaciformes > Psittacidae > Forpus > Forpus xanthops. The sequence continues at coordinate 182,868 of JASSUY010039183.1, read as the reverse complement.
GAACAGTCCGGTAACTAAGGTATAACACAAAACCACTACTGCTGCCACCAATAATAATAATGATAGGAGAAATAACAAGGGAAGAGAATAGAACCGCTCCCCATCCACCGACTGATACCCAACCCAACCCAGCAGTGATCTCACCCTTCCAGGGAACTGCTCCCAGTTTATATAGTGGGCATGACGTGCTGTGGTATGAAATACCTCTTTGGTTAGTTTGGGTCAGGTGTCATGTCTCTGCTTCCTCCTGGCTTCCCGTGCCCCTCTTCACTGGCAGAGCTTGAAACTGAAATGTCCTTGATTGGAGTAAATATTACTTAGGAACAATTAAAAACATCAGTGTTACCAACGTTGTTCTCAGGCTAAAGAAATCAAAAACACAGCACTGCACCAGATACTAGGAAGAAGAAAAATAACTGCTGCAGCTGAACCCAGGAGATTTATGTATTAATTACGCTTGATCAGATACTTGCTTATACAGTAGCTTTGCCTGTTTATATTCAGGTAATACCAGTAACAGTAACTTGAGTTACTTTTGCAAACCATTACTTTTTAGCTACAATGGTGGCATAGCTTGGTTGGTGATCTTACTTCCTTTCCAAGATAGGAGAATATGGTCTCAATTTGTCATGACTACCAGTAGGAGAGCAATGTGGGTTAGATTCTGAAGTGAGAAAAGTTACATCAAGGATTAATTGAACTCTGCTTTGCCCTTTAGGAGCACCCCTTACTTGGGCAGCCATTCTTTGTTCTACACCCTTGCCGGACTAATGAATTCATCTCTTCTATACTGACCAGTTCACAGAAATACAACAGGTGGGAAACACATGCTTTGCAAGGCTTTATGCAGTGCAGGTAAAGTCAATTAGCTGGGAAATCAGAATGGTCAAAACAACTTCCTTGGTCCATATAGAGTAAAATTCTGTATTGTCACCTAAGGGCTGACAGTTAAAAAACATTTCCTATGGATGATGTGAAGGAATAGCCTGATACCAAGTTATTCTATCACTGTAATGCAGAAAAAGTTGTGCTAATGTTTATGGTGCTTTTTTTTTCTAGACACACAAATTACATTGTATTGTGGCTCAGTACTGTAGGCCCAGTTGTCGGTCTAAACCTGCCCCTGAGTTATGCAGCAGTAGCACCTGAGCAGAATACAAATGCTGATTCATTTGTAAGGTAAGAGAAAATGAGATCACCCTTTTTCTCTCTCATCCTCCTATGAAATTAAAAACATCAGATGGGTAACTGGCAAAATCATTATGTCCTCCTTTGGAACTCTTGGTTCAGGTCATTTAGGACTCACCTCATAATATTTTGCTTACATAGATTCCTTATTGCCCTGCTTACTTTGCAGTGAAAATTTGCACTGAGGGAGATGTGCTTGGCACACTGCTGATGCCCTTCATAACTATCAGAAAGTCCTTGATGTCCTGAGATCTTTTTCAGACACATAAAAGCATTTTACAGAGATCTCTCCAGCATGTGGCACATTTAGCATAATTCTATGCAATGATTTTAATTTGATTTTTTTTTTCCCCTCCTGTTTGATGTCATCACTTCAGACCTCTGAGCTAATGACAAATGGTGGTTAGCTATAGCAAAGCTACTGCAGACTGTCCTAGGTTTGAAATCAAACAAAGGAATCCTTCCCGGCTGGTAAGCAGTGCAGTATGGGTGGATGGCTGTCATGACTCTTTCTAAGGTGAGAACTTGCCTGGTTACAATGGAAGACCTAAGAGCTGCCTGCAGTTGTGACAACTTTCAATCACCACCAAGACCTGAAACCCCTTGCAATTGCTTTGACCCCTCGCAGTCATTTTAGTATCATTAATGAAGACATTTCATTATCTTCTTCCTCTGTTTTTCTGTGGTTAAGGCCTTGGTAAGACTGCACACAAATGTGCAAGCAATCAAGAGCTGAGATGCTGAGTTTGGATCTACTAAATTTGCCTACTAAAAATGACATCTGTAGAAAATCTGCACCATCTGTGAGGATATGTACAGTAAAATACTTTTAGGATGTGGCTTACGCTTTTGGTGATCCATGTATGGACTGAGGCTACTTCACCTAGGGACAACCTTCTCCACCACAACATGATGCATGGGTCATTCTCACGATCCACACTACACACAGAGTATCCTAATCCCAGGACTGAATAATAGTTTTGTTTTGTTCTGGTTCAGTTTTCTTTGAGAATATTTTGTGTACATCATGCTTCAGGGAACAAACAGCATCAGGACTGGAGACAGAATACCTATAGTCTACATCTGATTAAGCATGTACAGTTCTAGAGTTCAAGGTGCCTGATGCTGTTGTATGAGAACATCTGACTTTTCCATGCTTCACTGCCTCTAAAGAAAGCTTTGCCATGCTCTGTGGAAGTTACTGTTGTAGTTAATTAGTATTTCTCATTGTACTAGTAGTTGTTCACAGGTTTAGTCCCTATCCTGCAGTCTTTATGCAACCCTCCCCTGACAGCTGTTTACTTTTTGGGCAAGTAGGAATTGTATGGTAGTACAATCAGCGAAAAACAGATTAGAAGTAACTTCCACACAAGTCCTGTTGGACTCTTTCCCAATCCCATTTTATTTGTAGTATAAAACAGGCCACAAGTCCTGAGCAGTGGAGATGGAATTACAGGTTTTACTTTGTGTGTTCAGCAGTATGTCACTTGCATACAGAGTTCAACTATGACAGAGCCACATCAGAGGTAGAAATGTGAAAGCCATCGAGTTTTGAATTCTGGGTTTTCACATATTTTGATAGGATGCATATTTTTAACTTACATTGTATGTTACTGGTAGATCGAAATACAGTACAGTCCTTAAAATTCCATTGGTGCAGAATTCTTTTGCCAGCCATTTGGTATTAAATAATGAAAGTGTGTAATTTACCTCATTCTGGATCATAGCAACCTGAAAAGCCATTTTTCCGTGTAAGATTTATAAAATGAGGCCTTCCATTCATGTACAATGCCAGCAGCCACACTGCTT
>JASSUY010039183.1:151978-179360 GCA_032466535.1 Forpus xanthops | reverse complement strand
CTGTGGTATGAAATACCTCTTTGGTTAGTTTGGGTCAGGTGTCCTGTCTCTGCTTTCTGCTGGCTTCCTCTCCTCCCTGCCAAAGCATGAGACTCAGAAAGTCCTTGGTCAGAGTAAACGTTGCTGAGCAGCAACTAAAATCATCGGTGTTATCAGTGCTGTTCCCAGACCAAAAGTCAAAACCACAGCATTGCACCAGCTACTAAAAAGGAATAAAAAAGACTGATACTGCTGAACCCAGGACAATTAGTAACTTTAATTTGTATGTTTAGTTCAACTGCAGGGAATTTTTGCTTGAAACTTTTTTTGGGGGGTGAATCCTTTGAATCAAGGCACTAATCACTATGTATACTTATGCAGCATCTACTGCAGCTGGGAATCAATCCTGATTGAGACCTCTGGGTGCAAGGATAATGTGAATATTAAAAAGGAATATATACAAAGAATGATAGGTGATAATTAAATCATAGATGATAAGATCAAAAAAGTATTCTCAGGTTACCTAGGGCATGTAACATGCAAGGTGTTTTCGGTACGTCAGACCTACTGGCACCTTATCTAATCTGCTCCTAAACAAAAGCACACTTGTACATGACTTTAGTTGCAACATTTTATACAAATATCATTATATATCATGCTAAAACTTGAAGATATGTCTTAACAAAAAGGATAGCAAGGTTCTTATCACCTCAAAAGAGAGACTGAAGTCCTTAGTAATATGTTCTTTATTACTAATCATGAGTTTGAAATGCAATTTTTATTCTGCAGACATTGTGAGATACTACAAGTATTAGAAAATAGTTACAGTGGAATAACTTTTCAAAATAATAATCACCAAAAAAAGCACAAGTTAAGAGAGTAACAAATAATTTTGTATTTCCAGACGTAGTGGGGTTTAATGTTAAAGATTCATAAATATAGGTAATTTAAATATGATTAGTGGGAAAAAAAGGATGATAATGACTACCTGAGAAGTGTATCCATCACAGAAGCTGTACCATTGGACAAATGTTAGCTCTACTGTGGAATTCCAAATAACATGTGAGTCCCTTACTACTTGATGGCATTTTATCCTAAGATGATGGTCTAATAGTCTAATAAAATAAATGAAAAGTGTAAGAATATATTTCTGTGAATCAGAAAATGCTTCCTTAAAAGAATTTTTAATTTTTGCAAATTACTCTTGCTCTTTATTAAGGTAACATAAAGTTGACATATTTAACTATATATTAATGATGGATTTTCATGTTAAAGTGCCAGATGCAGCACTAGGCAAAGTAATATCCATATATCACACACAGGTTATTATTTTCTCTTTCCTGTCCCTTAGAAATCCAGGACAACGCCACTCGCATCAAATCAATAAGGACCCTGGTAAAAAAGCTCCCTAGACCAAACTATGAGACAATGAAAATCCTTTTTGAACATCTAAAGAAGTAAGTAGAACTGTAGTACTAACAGATCAATGACTGTAAAAGGAATTGGTGTGTGGTGTTCTAATCCTACTGGTAATGTCATACAAAATACCAAAGATAATCATGGTCTTCGGCAAAAGTAAGCATGAATTATGGTATCTATGAATATCCTATACCTGCTCAGGAAAACGGTATGTCTAAGCAAAACCCAATTTTTTCCTTCTACTAGAAAGCAGATCAGTTGTCTTTCTTCTGATGAAGTCAAACATGTTGGGATTACTATGCTGCAGACCTATTCATAGCATCACAGAATGTTTTGGGTTGGAAAGGACCTTAAATTTCATTTAGTTCTAACTACCCTGCCACAGGCAGGAACAACTTCCACCAGACCAGGTTGCTCAAAGTCCTGTCCAACCTGGCCTTGAACACTGCCAGGGATGGGGCAGCCACAGCTTCTCTGGGCAACTCATACCAGTGCCTCACCACCCTCACAGGAAAGAACTTCTTCCTAATATCTAATCTAAATCTCCCCTCTGTCAGTTTAAAGCCACTCCCCCTTGTCCTATCTATACCTGCCCCATAAAAAGCCCCTCTCCTAATTTCTTGTCAGCTCCTTTAGGCGCTGGAAGTTGTTTTCTCCAGGCTTGAACAAGCCCAACTCTCTCAGCTTGTCTCCATAGTAGAAGTGCTCCAGGCCTCTGATCATCTTTGTGACCCTCCTCTGGACTTGCTCTAGCAGGTCCACATCCTTCTTATGTTGGTAAAGAGCAAAAAATTCTATACTTTTGGATTACTATATTTTCACCATTGAGATCTCTGCTGTTCAACCTTCTTTACTGATCTTGTGATATGCTGAGACAGACAATGACAGAAATAACCTCACCCAAGAAAATACATTATGAGCTCTTGCACCTCACCAGGAAGCTTGCGACAACACAGATGTAAGAAACACTGAGGAGAGATTTGGAGGTTTATCTTTGCTCTCCTAATGTTACTGATATATCACAAAGGCAGAAACTATGAGACTCCACCTTGTAATTTCCCTGTGTTTTCTGCATTCATTGAGCTCTTTCTGCAAGAGACGTCAGCCCAAAAATTCAACCCAGGATCATGTGTTCACCTTGGTTTTTCTTCTCCTGCATCATGGTATTAAAAATAAAAATGTATATAGACCATGCACTCACTCTGAAACCAACTTGCAGCTGTTTGACTTGGAGAATGACTGAGCAGAAATGGTGAATCTCAAGACAGGGCACATGAAGGGCATAATCCAGCTCCTCCTTTCGTAGCTGTCCTGCTGTTGGGACTAATGGGTGCCATTTTGTACAGTCATTTTTCAGCCAAACTACCCTTAAAAATGAAAGGACTAAGTAGGATCTAGGGCACCATAGAGGCCCTTGGCACAGAGAAGCATTTCATCCCAGGAATAATATAATGACCCCAGTGAGTGAGTAATCCAAAAAGAATCCAAATAAAAGACTACTCTGAGCTTATAATGAATGATGCCTTTATACTGACCATTTCTTCTACATTCTTCTGGCAGATACATGTAAGAAATGCAGATCCTTTATCTTGTTTTGCAGATCCCAGCTGAAACTACAAAATGAAGTCAATATAGCTGGAGGAATGTCCCTATTTCATTAAGCATGGGAGCATTTCACACAGTCCATAAAATGACTGAGTTTAGCCTGGCAGAAAAACAGTTTTCTATGTATTCATCTGATGTACCATGCACACACTTTCTCTCCTTCAGCAGGTTATGTAGAGAAGTATGATAATTTATTACTGTCAATGGAAGAATAATAAGGGAAATTATTTCCTGGGAAGAACCTGAGTACAAGAAGTGGGTACACGCTGTCAACACAGACATGCCATATACAAGATTTATTGCACTATACATGGCATTGATCTTAACCTGACAAAATTTTGTTACCATGTCTTAGGGAAGGGATATCAGGTATATGCAATAAGTCTTTGATCTCATAGCTAAATCACTTGATTGAGACTCAGGAGACGTGGTTTCAGTTCTTAGCTTTGACCGGATGTTCTGGGTGACCTTGGGTAAATCACTTAATCTCTTTGTGCCTTGGTTCCCTGTTTACAAAATTATGATAATACTTTCTTTGTCTGTCTTGGCTTTTCAGAATATAATCTGTTTGGTACAGCAATTGTTTCCTGCTGTGTATGTGTAGAATAACTGCCAAAACTGGACCATGACTGGTGCATTTTGGAGACTAAAAAAAAAAAGGGGAACACCCCCACCCCCCACCCCCAAAATACAGACAGTAAAATGCCAATACTTCAGTACTTCACAATGCATTTGTATGCAATACTGGGCTTGACTACAACTCTATAGATACAGTAATACCTAAATGAGCACATGCTCTTACCTAGGTGCATCTGCAGAATGCATGGTTAAGATAAAGGTATACTGATAGAATAATATGTCAGAGAATGATGGAAGGCAGGAAGATGTACTACCTGAACCATTTGTGGGTCTGATCCTTATAGAAGCAATCGCCTGAGTCTCTCTGAAGAAGGTTGGTCTTTTCTGACAAACATACATATAACCAGGGAAAGATAGGGCAATTCCACAAGCTTTATTCCACTGATATGGAAGCAGCAGTAGAATAGATAACACTAAAAAACAGATGAATACTGGTATGTTCGCTTGAACTTGTCAATGCAAAAGACACAGGCTAGTCTGAATGGCCTCATGGCTCCATAAATGAGAATAAAGAAGCATTATATAACTTTAGTAATGACATTATATTTACATTATGCAAATATAGGCAATGTGTGTTTGTTTAAATGAACTGAGGAAAAAAAGTTTCCAGTAGTTAAAAAATGTAAAATTATACTTTTAGGGATAATATAGGGATAAAATTATCACTTCCAGGGATACTTCTCAGAAGAGGGGTCCCAATGTGCACAATGTGCCAACCTCACCACTGGCTTGCCTTTTTCACCATCCCTTTCAATTATAAGGTTTTCTTAGTGTAAATCACAGGAGGTCCAAAAGTTGCTAATTAGTCTAAAACAGTAAATAAACTGATTTGGCCTGAGGTATAGTACTGAAATTTCTGTATTTTCTGCTATTCTTGACCAGTGTTGTACAGGGCTTCAAGGGGTTTCTGATGGAGAAAAGCTGAAGGACTGCAGTTATGCTGTTTCTACGGCATTCCCCTCTTTCTCCTACCTTTTCTTTCCCCTCTGTCAGACAGATAGGAGAATAGGGCTTTGCAGACCTGGAACATGGGGCTGTGCAAGCCTGTGACTTCTGTACAATGCATAAGAGCATATCTGGGACACGCAGGAGCTCAGCATGAGAATCCAACCTTCTCCCAAAATGCTACACTTATCCTAAACCACTGATAGCAGTCAGGCTGCACTACAGTTTCATTCTGTGGCAATCCAGTCTGCAAGAGTATGTCCAGATCAAGCACAAGTAACAATGTGAAATGCACTTCAGAAGATCTTCCTTTAGAAACCCAGATGAAGCAGCCAATGTGAAAGTCTGTGAAGAAGGCCTGGCAACTGAGATTAACACTGGTGCCATATATCTTTCTTTTATGAAGCCTTCTGAAGTCACAATACAGTGTATGAAACCCCCAGGAGGGGATTAAAAGCAAAGCTTGGGATTGCAATACCTGTTCTTTTAAGGTTTTTCTATTTGATAGGAAAATCCCAACCCCACAAATGTCCCCTGTTCATCTTTGAATGAGATTTATTCTACTCATAAGCAGGAAAGACAAAATATGGGCCTGAACAAAAATATCACATAGCTTTTGTAAGCCTCATACCATAAGAAATTGTTTTTTTCAGGACTCATGCTGAAAATAATTGAGCACAAATACAATTAGGTTACTCATACTTCTACTTGAAGATGACTAAATCATACAAATATACTTTACACATTAAAGAAACAACAAACCCCAACCTGAGTAGGGATTTCCCCAAATAAAGAGCTACAAAAAACAACCTGTCCTACTTGAACATGCCGCAAGAATATTTGTGTGCTATACATAGCACATATACTGCTGCCCCATTAGCAAAAACAGCATACCCATTCTGAAGGATTTTATTCTTTCCTGTTGCTTATCTACAAATGAATTTTACTCACAGAGTGAGCTAATTACAGGTATTAGACAAAACTGATATACTTTCTGGTCCTATTTTTCAGACATACATATGTCAGCAAATGATGCAGAAACCATTGGCTCCCTGCACAAACATGAATTGTGCACAACAGTGCCTTATATGATAAATCATTATCTGCACCCAGTAATTTACTCACAGAACTATAATCCAAGAAAGGCACAAGGAGCATTTTGCTTGCTAAGGATCCTACATTATTTTATGATCTAACCTGCTTTCCCAGCACCAACTTGAGGTAGCTGTTACACACCAATTAGGAAACTGAAGCACAAAAAGTTTAAATGACTTACAGACTCAGCATAAGCCAGCAAAACAGTCTAAATATCTGAAAGGTTTTTTTTGTTTGAACATACACTTCTCCAGCAACCACATAATACTCTTTCCTCTCTAATGCAAAATGCTTTAGGGGAGAGGAGCACCCTGACTGGATCCTTTACACCACGCTTTGAGCTGGTGAAGGGGGCAGACACAGCTCTGCTCCAGAAGCTGTGTGCCTGCATTATACTGAGTCTGAGCTAATAAGCTGTGCTTATTAATGTTAAATTAATGAATCTCAGCCTGCTCTGCTTATTAGGTTGAGCTCCGTGCCACTGCAAGGCAGCTCTGCAACTCCCAGACCCAAGCTGTCTCACATCTGACCAGGCTGGAGCACAGGGCAGCCAAGCTCTAGTCTGTCTTTAACCATCCATGTAGACAGCCCTGCAAAGGGACATACTATAGACAAAAACCCTCTCCTTGCTTCTTATTTTCCTTCTCAAAGGCAGAATAATACATGTTATTTACAAAAGTATAAAATGGATGTTGAAATAATTAAATGGGAAGGCAGGGGCCAGCCTGATGCTACCATCCCTCTCCCTTATGTGGAAAGCACTGAACCCAGATGCCCAACTGTGGAAGATATTCTTCCAGCAGCAGCATCTGCCTCTTTGGCAGGCACTTCAGGCAAGGTGTCTGGGGATCTCTGTAGTTGCCTCTTGGTTTATCACATGGATCTGTTACTGTGGTCTGTCTGGCTACCTTGTCTAGGCAGAAGCCAATTCCTTTTGATTCACCTTTGAATCCAAGAAACTTCATTTATTTTGCTCAATTTTTCCCTTACTGAATATAGCACAGCAAGACATTTTCAGATGCCATCTAAGGTTTCTGCCCTTTCAGAGAGAGAATGATTATTAACTTTCTGATTGTCCTCCCCCTGCCCAAATTCTTTATACTTACTAATAAATGTTTGCACCAATTTCACTGGAAATAAGCTCCTCATCAAGAGTAGAATTTTTTGTCTAAGATGAACCCACAAATATCAATGTATTCTCTGACACAATGCACAAGTATTCATGCTTTTTTTATTTTGAAAAATAACCTCACGTAATTATAGGCCTATGAATAAAGAAAAGCATTAAGCCTCGACAAATGAAAGACACACACACACACCCCCCCCCAAACCTTGCAACACGTAGCAGACACAGTCTGAAGAGCACAGACTTTTGGAAACCACATGTGACTAAACAGACTTCTTTCTACCTATTAAAAAATAAAAAAAAAGAAAAAGAAAACCCCCATACATAGACAGAAGCCTGCAGTAGCCACCACACCAGGACACGATGACAGTGTGATGACAAGTCCAGCAAGAGTACCCAGAATTCTGAGGGAAAATCAGAAAATAAAGTTTAAGTATGGCATCTAGCAATACTAAGCAGGGGGTGTCTGCAAACTTTCTTTTTTTTTTTTAGTTAGTTGAAAGATGGAGCAAACATATGTGATTTCCACTTACTAAACTATGCGTTATATCAGCAGTTTCAGGCAGGCTTACACACTAAACCTAGGCTCAGGAAAACCCTTTCTTTGTACAGTAGAAGAACAGATTAATTGTACAAGCTTTTTAATTAAGAAAAAGAAAAGTAAAAATAGTCCCCAGAATGGAAGGATGATGACAGAAATTTCTGGTTTGGAAACCTTAGAGAACCTGTGGAAGACCTACAGTCAAAAGTGTGGGATGGGCATTTGAATTCTGCTTCAGAAAAGTACGCCCAGATTCAGGAATGTGGAGAAGTGCAGACACCTTTACTTAACTGAAGGCTCAAGAAAGACCATTCATTGGAATCATTCCCTGAATCAAGACCTTCGTTTGTAAGTAGGCAACTAATGAGCAGCTCTTCACATACAGGACTGACAGCAGCAGGGAGAAAAGTTTAGCCTTAATCCTACCAGCTTTGGGAGAAGCTACTAGAAATATGAGAAGAAGCATCCTCTTGCACAAGAAGAGTGAGTAGGTGACTGCCCAGGGACATAGAAGACTCAGGCATCCCTAACTAGCATTTTAAGATTTATATGAAACGAATTAATCCTTTTCTAGCTTGAGAGTGGCAAATATATATCAAGACATGCTCTTGCACATGTGCTTTTCTCTGTTCCACCTACAGGAGAGTTCTAGAAAGGAGCTAGAACGATGTCAACACTTGTCTCATTTACCATAGCTTCCCAGGGCTCACTGTGAAGGAAGAAGAAGAGTGAAACTCATTTTCTCTCTGCAAAGTACACATCACAACGCTCTACTAAACTATCCCCTTGCAAATTAGTGGACTCCAGAAAAAATGTGCCAGGCACAAGAGTGTACAGGACCAGAGCAATAATAGATTTTGGACAAAAGTCAAAAAAGAAATCAAGTCTTACAGAACCATCATTATCCATTTCTATTTTATTCATTTTTGGGCAAGGGTGGCCTGCTACTGAGGTTCTTGCAGTCATTCCTAGTCCTTTTTTTGTGGAGTAAGAGAGTTTGTGAAGTTCACCTCTTCCCTGAAAAATACCTTACTGCTTAATGTTCTTCATGGGAAGAAAAATAAGTAATTAAAACCATATTTTTACCTGTTACTTCCTATCTTCACAACCATATTTGAAAATATGACTGATGATTTTTGTAACAGTCAGGCAAATAATTACACTTGGTACTTTTCAATGTTACCAAGCTCACAAATGTACTGAACTGGCATATCAGCAAATAACAGAATGATAGAAATAATTAACATAGTTTTAATTTTAATATTTATGACACAGTTGACTCTGTGGCTGTATGACACCATTGTGTTAGGTTCAGTACACAAATACGAGAGATAGAGCCCCTGTTTCAAAGAGCTCCTATTATTCATCCCACATTACTCAATATCAAATGATCTCAAAAAAGCTTTTCAAAAATTAATTAAATCTCCTAACTTCCTTTTCAGGTCAGTATGTTTTATTATCCTAGTTGTATAGATGGAGAAAGTGAGGAATGGAGAGGGTAAGGCTCTTGACCATGATGACTCAGAGAACACTTCTCACTTCTGCTCTCCACCTACTTCCCAATCCCCCACATCCCGAACCCCCAAAATCTTTGAAGGCTGCTCTGTGTGCATGCTGGTGCTGTGGGCATACGTGTGCATATGGCCAGCACATCTCGGGGAAGGTTGATTATTGCTAAGTACTCTTCAGTTATTCAAGACCATGTGAGAGTCCTGCTTCTGGTTTGCACTTTCACAAGCTTAGCAAAATATCACTGGCAGAGTTAGTTTATGTGATTTTGTAACCTCTTAATATTGTTTGGGGCTAGTGTTCCTTTCAACTCAAATGTTTTTTGTTGGTGAAAATTAAGAATGCTCAATTCATTATAAAATGCCTTTTCTTCGCCTTTTTCTTTTTTTTTTTTTTTTTTGTTTCTCTATTTTGTGCTGGGCCTTAACACGTTAATTTCCAGGACCAGGTCATCAAAGTGTAATTTGCAATGCTTTTCATTTTTCTAGCTAAAGATACACGATTTTTCTCAGAATAAGGCTGTAAAATAAAAAAGAGGCTTGAAGTCTCTAAAGATATTCATTGGAACTTCAAAACAAAACAAAAAAAGACCTTAATGCCAAATGTCAGTGTTCTGTGCAAAATAATTAATATAACACAATAGGATCTATTCTACTATTGATTGAAAAGGAATCTATGCAGGTAATTCATTAAGGCTAGTGGGAGTTTGGCATGTAAATCCCCCAGCACTTTGCTGGAAAAACAGACCTTGATGATTTTTTTTTTTTCCCCTACGCTATAAAATACATGCTTTTCAGTGACAAATGTATAAAAAGAAAAGCAAATACATGAAAAACTAGGGCAGTGGATGGCCCTGCTCTGTGAGGCTTCTGAAATGACATTAGATCACGTAATTTTTTACACATTGGAAAAGATGCAACAATCATTTCAATCACCATGTTGAGAAAATCAATACATATTTTCTTTCCAGAGAATGGTATTATACATTCCAACATTTGCAGGTTATCACCTTCATACACCTCTTTTTGTGGTCAAGTGCATGATTAGTACTTCTGACAGGGTATTGGCCATTTTCTGATGAAGATCTACAGATTCTAGTAAATATAAAACAATCTGTAAAAAATGAAGAGCAAATCTGTGGAGTGGAATGCACCCTACTTGTAATGGGAACAAAAAGCTGGCAATGAAATATAAACCTAAATCACAGCAGAATGACCTACTTTAAGGCATTTGCCAAAGAGACAGTGTTTTAGACAGCTCCTCTGAAGTAGCGTCTTTATGTCTATGCCATCTGCAGATTTATTATTGTGCTTTAGAGAAAAAAAAGAAAGGAGGGGGGGAGAGGGAAAGAAAAACCTACAGTATGCCTGAACAAAACTCAACTTCATCTATAGGAAAGATTTCAGTACTGTGGGCACCACACCCACACCTACTGATGTGGTCCAAGTTTTTCTTTAGAGGCACCTAATTAAGAAACCATGACTCATTTACAGGGATACGTTTGATCTAAATTACACTCCAAACCACACCAAATTAGGAGCATCTGTGAATGTGAAGTGTTTGTTCCCAGTGACTTGTAGAATAGGGCCAGTTCTGGACGGCACATGTTCAAGTGACGAAAAATATTTCAGATGTAACATACTTCTGAGACCCACTTTTCCACTAATAATTCATAATGAGTTAAACCAGTATCTCTGCTTGAACAATTATTTCAGGCTGTGAAGAAAATGTTATTTTACTTTTAAAAGGAACAGCATGGGGATAAAGGGGTGGACAAACACCTAGCTTGGTTTTTGACCCTGGTAAAGGGCATTAACACAACCATCAGCTTCAACCAACAGTCGCATATCTACTAATATGTGCAATGTGCATATCAGTAGATATACCTTACTCTAAATGCTGGACTGAAGGAAAATATTTATGAATTATTAGTTACTGTTCAGTGACCAGGCCTCCTGCCTTGACGTATGGACTTCTGTCTTTAACCCATTCTGCTAGCTTTCCTAAGGTATCTAAGCAAAGAGCAGGGTCAGGCCAATGAGGCTGTACCTACACCCTAGATAACATGAAAAGTGCAGGACCACCATATTTGAGAGCAGTGCTTCCTTTTTCATGGTGAATTCCCAGTGCAATCCAACTATGTTTGTTCCCATTCTACAAAGCCACCCTGTACAAAAATGGCTCTTGCAGCAATTAAGGAACTTTTGTCCCACCTTCCCATCTCCCAGAAAGAGTGAGCAGCAGGCCTACAGAAGCCACTTACTGCTGCTTTCCTGCCTTACAGTCTAAACTAAAGAACTAAAAAACCCTAGCCTTTATCTCACTCTAATCTAAAATCTAGGAGCAGCCCAAGGACAGAGGAGTGCAAATCTGAATTCCATGCTGCGTTTACAATTTCCATTCTGCTAGTGCAATTTGGCACAACCTTTGTATTTGGCCCATAGTATTTGGCACCCACCTTTTATTCTTCCCATCTTTTATACTTTGTGAATAGTCTCAGTTACATAATACCAGTGACAATTTGTTTATGGCAAGGATTAGAGTCACTGTTTTATGATTACATTCAAACTTTAAACCACATTTTGACATCTAAGGATCATCTTGCATTCTCATTTATTATATACAATGATGGTTTGTGTTCCAGTAAGGGGGGGATCTTTATAAATAACATGACTTCTTTTGTCTGAAGAGATTTGAATACATTTGTCTGATCTACTGTTTTTGTAGTAGCTAGAATATAATTTGAATATATTAATATTTTCAGCAACTGTGCTCGGGGAGCCCAGTTAATAACTTATGCATGGTTATATAGATACACTTCAGACAGAGGTAATGTTTTTAGCCCTCATGTTGGTAATACTTAGAAACATACAATGAAAGAGTCTGTTCTTTTCTCCTCTTTGTTGTGGGCATGCATTGTGATGGTATGGAGCCAGTGTTCTTTCTGTTGTACACACAGCCTGGATTCAATAAGCAGTTATATATGCATATTATGACAATGTGGTCAAGGAAACCAGATTTTTTTTTTTCACTATACCTTCATGTGCCTGTACAGTATAAAATCTGGTATTTATTTTTCTTGTCCTCATTCAATATGTTAACAAAATCATAATTTGATACAGGTTATGTTCACTTTATAATTAAAATTTTAGACTTAGATGAAAAAACAGCAAGATGTTGCTGAATGGAAAATATTTATCTTTTTGCATATTACATACTATCATGCAATGTAAAATCATAAATCTGAGGAGTGGCTAACTCCAGCCAAGTGTACAACAACTTGCCTCCTCCTCTGATCCACAAGATGCAACCACTTACCACCTCTAAAATGAGGGTTTCTGATCCCATCTTGGCCCCACAGACCTGCCACTTCCTCTCCAGTGCTTTTCTGTGGTCTTCCAGAAGAAATCCCCTTACCATAGAGATGTGCCAAGAAAAGGGAATTATTCTGAAATATTCTGAAAAAGTTCTGTACTTTTTACAGATCCTACCAATCCCTCGCCCATAGCTATCCTAGTACCTTCATGGACAAAGCACAAACTTTTTGCACCATGTTTCTGTGTCAGCACTAGACTCAACCTAACCAAAATACTTCAGTATAGCACTTCATATGCCTTGAAACTGTTGCCACTTCCCATATAATTGCCATCCACATTGTCAAGTCCACGTATTCACCAAACACTATCAACAGTCTTGGAGACCCCAGTAGTGTACAGCATATGGGACAACACTATAGCACATGCAAGCTCTCCAGTAAGTACAGTTTACTGTGAACATCAGTTTGTCTGTATTTAAACTTATAGCCCAGATAGGATTTTCAGTGGAACCGTGGCAGGAGTAGTAGCAGGCAATGTAAGACCACCTCCTAGGACAACCCAGATATTTCCATACCTGGATAACTGTTTCATAAAACTGTCATCAAACGAATAAATTTTACATTCTTTTGGAGCATTTATCCCATGGAAGTCATTGCAACTGCTATGGACTCAGTGTCAGACCCGAGATTTCTATCTCAGGGTAGATTTCAAACCTTGATGAATACATTTTGAAACTCACCTGACTGTTATGGTGAGGAATGCTTAACCTGAGTGTTATGGTAACAGGTTTTCATTACCTTTCATATTAAATTACATGTATACAGCTTTGCTTTCTGAAACTATAATATCTGCTTTCTAAAGAGGTACTTTCTCTGCTTGTAAATTCATTTGCAACCATTCACTTAAGGTTAGATATTTTCTGCTGTATGGGAAGATAAATACAGCACCAAAAAAAAGTGTCCTGAATTTAGTCTGAGGGACAGACAGCACAGTGTTGGTGGCCTGCAGGAGCTCTAGGCAATGCAAAAAATCATATGCAAGGCATTTAAGCTTCATCTCCAAGAATTACCTCCAATTATTACTCTTACATAACATCAATAAGTGAGGACATATAGGGACAGGCCCATTTGGCAGGTAGGCACTATCAAAAATGTTTCTCTGTAACTGTTAGATGCATTGAGGCATTTTACTCAGTTCAGCTATGAAAGATTTGATGTCCTGGAAGCTGCTTCCTGAATGAGCTGTCCCAAGACTGATGAATAAGCTTTGGTACCAACAGTAAGATTGTATCTATTCTTCCTAAATCCTTCAATGGCTGTCAAACCATTGGTTAGGAGGTCTAAAAGACTTGTGTATGTTTTCTCACCAATTTTTCTAACTGTTTATTTTGATCAGAGTCAGACAAAAAGCTGATATTGGCAAGTGTGGTCACTTGAAGCTTCAAAGACAAAATAAAACCAACTCCTGGGAGAGATAGGACTGCCTGTACAGAGAATGAAGACTTTTGTAAAGTGTCCAAGGCAGCTAGACCACAGTCATCTGGGACCCGTGGACATGTGTGAATGGGTGTTTGACTTAAAAAGGAGATAATGAGAAAATTCAAAGCTAGTTCAAAGCCAAGAAATATTTCAGAACTTGCAGTACTGTAAAGGGTGTACCTTAGAAAGATAATACATGGAAAATCTTCCACTTCAGGCAGTTCATGCATTTAGTGCAATGGACTATACACGTGCATAAAAAATAAACATCAAGCTAAGGTAAGCGAACAAGACAAAGTGTAAGTAGAAAAGACAATGCTGACATAGTAAATTCATTGCTCAAGGGCAAGTAAAATGTAAATAACTTTAAAGAAATCAAATACTCATGGCACATACTCACTAGTGCATTTAAGAGATATATTCATCCTTCTCATGTTCACTGTCATGGCTGAAACAATCGTGATGCTGGGAGGCATGTTAAAGCATCTTTCAAATATGATACAAATGCAGTGCATATTCATTGCAAATGTAGCTTGTGGAGAGTTCAGAACTGAAACTGAAAGAGTAGGAATCCCGGCTGAGGTCAGATCCCATATAAAATCATCTCTGTTGGACAGGCCACTACAAAACAACTTTCATTTTAAACAAGATGGTGATAATGTAGAAATCAGATTTTTACACTGGGGACAATTAATAGGCCATTACTAGAAAAGATTTCATAATTAAAAAAAAAACAAAACCAAAAAACAACAATTTATGAAGCAATTATAACGACTGGACTTGATGATCTTAAAGGTATTTTCCAACCTAAACAATGCTATGAAGTTATGATATAGGAACTCATGGAAAGGGAAAAGTTTGGTGAAAGTTTCTTCTCTGACTTATGTAATTCTTTGCTACATTCTCTGTTTTCAACATCAAAAATTACTATTTGTCTGTATTGTAAGTGCATTTACAATTACTGAATAAATTATTCATGATGTTGGACCTAAAAACTACATGTTAGTGAAACCAAGCTTTTCACAAGAAACTCTGGATTTCACCAGCAAAGATGCATTTTTGAGCAGGTCATTTATAGTTCAGCAACCCACATTGAAAATCCAGCCAATTGCCACTTTTTGGCTTTAAATCAGAAAGTAAACCTGTCGTATCCAGGGCTGAGTTATTTGCTGTCAACTGGATTATGGTAGCACAAAAGAGCTATAATTGAAAGCTGCAAGAGCTTATAGATTGAACATAGTCAAAAGTAGTAATTCCACTTAGTAAAAGTAGATATCATCCAAAATGAGAAAAGTTAAGCTTATAGAAGATGAAATTCCGACTCCATTCTTGCTTCCAGTCACTGGGAGTTCTTCTCAGTGACTTTAACAATAATCAAAATTTCACTCACTGTCGAGAGAAATGCTGCAAAGGGTATGATGAAGTGAAAGTTAAAATAACTGCTGACCTGGGGCTTCCAAAGTACATTTTCTAAGCTCAGACTGCTGTCGAACTCAGTGTTTTCCTGACATAGCAATGCAGGCAGCACTTCTGGGGGACAAGGATATAAAACTGTGCTAGTGCAGTATATCTAGGATGTGCAATAAGAATCACCCTGTTGCAATTGCTGAAGTTCTCATTGTATATCATCCTGTGGGCCATGATGGAATTAGACTACACAGTGGGGTGTAGTTTGTAAGAAGCTATTTCAGAAAGCTGAAACATCATTGAGTATCAGTGCAAGTGCTGACACCCTTCCACCTGAGCAGCTCTTTTGAAAGACAGGTAGAGATTACCAAAAGAAAGACCATAATAGTGGCTGGCAGATGAACTCAGTTTACTGAGAGAAGAAGGATTATATTATATTATAATACTGAGTCTCATCATCCTATTTTTCTTACCATTAATCCTGAGCCCAAGAATGCAATTTATGTGCATCTGTGAACGAGGATTCATAGGGTCACCTGCAGGCATACCATATACCTTCTGCTCTGGGTGTGCTGTAGAAGGGTGATTTCTTTCACTAAAATAAAAATCAGCTGTGTTACCAACAACACTAGTGACTTGTTTTTTTGCCATGTACTTCTTGTTTGTCCAGCACTAAGTATGCCAAATCTTGGTATCCCCATCAGAAAACAATGCTGCTAATAACATTAGTCCACCTTTATTAAGAGCTTTTAGCTCTATGGGAGAATACCAAATATTAGTAAGACAAAGGCAAGAAAATAATAAGAAAATGTGTTTTTTCCCTTGCTGACCTAGATTCTAACCTCACTTTAAAGTCTTCCATTGATTTTAATTATGTTTAATCTAAAGCTAATGCCACAAATGTAGCAAAATTAAGGACTGTTTTTAAGTGAATTTTCTCACCTGTCAGAGTTTCTCAAGCTTTCTATGCTACAGTTAGAAGTTTATTTCCAGCCCAGATACAAAGTCAAGACACTTCTATGCCTGTAGGAAGCATCCAACACCAGTACTCTACAATGCATGAGTTCAAACACTACCTTGCTCAGATCAAGCCTGTGTGCAGCATTCTTAACAGAACAATTGCAGCCCTTTTCCCATCAGCAATAGCCAGAGGCAGTAATAAGGGTGAAGGATATCTATCATGAAAAGTCCAGTGTCAATGTGTTCCTCCAATTTATTTACTGACCTTCAATGCAACAGCCATACTCCTGACCCTCATGAGATGAAGCCTAAGGGGAAATGGCACTGAGCACCAATTCCATATCCTGTTGTTCTGTGGTCTAAATTAAGTGCTAATTAATTACCACTGGCATCTTTGGCATTGCCTGCCAAATTGGATTTAGGATATCCTTTTGCTGTTTAAACAAATAGCCCTACATCTAAAGCTAAAATCCCAAGTATTAGTATTTTCATTATTTTAAAATTTTTATTTAAAAAAAATCATCAAGTATATCCACAGATTTTGCAGGTAGAATTCACATAAAAGAAACAGAAATTGATATTGTCAATTTTGATTAATAGTCTCTCATTAATAAACATCCTGTTATTCAGTTTCCACCTGCAGTTGCTGATGTTGCCTGGAATCAATTAACTCATATAATTTGATTTATTTTACAAAGACATTTTTGGATGTGCTGCTCTGATGATAAAAGTTCTATATTTACAATTCTTGATTTAAGGAGATTGTTATCTAACTGCTTTTTATTTTTAATGTTACAAGCAAATGTAGCTTCAGGCATTCTTGAACAAAAAGTATTTAAGCAATTTTAAAAGTTCAAGCTTTATTTATTTAAAACTATCTGTTGCCTTCTGAGCCACACAAGACACAAAAGCATACAGATCCGGGGCTTCTAACAGGTTGGACATTACAATAAGTTACTTGTTTCACAAGAAAAAGATATAACAAAAAAAAACAAGCAAGCAAACAAACAAAACGAAAAAAAAAAACCCAAACAAGCAACACCCCCCCCCCCAAATAAAAAGCCAAACAGAAATAGAACTTTGAAAACAAACAAACAAACAAAAATCAGTCAAAGCAAAAGTTACACCACCAGCCAAAGTACCAACCAAAAATATAGTGAAGGCCTCTACGTGTTATATCTCTGTCTGAACATATATTTATGTAGTCTCACACCACCTTTATCAGTCACCCAAATACCTCTAAGAAGTGCATTAGCATCTGCCTTACATCTGTCAAGGGTGGTTTTGTTCTCTCTTATCCTCTCCCCAAGGGGAGGCTCATGCTTGCAGTGGCAGTGTGGCTTTTGAAGAGGCATTTGCTGTTAGAGATATATATGCTGATACAGAGCTGTTAGAGAAGGCAGAAATGAATGCCTTGTGCACAGAGCTGTAGCCAGGAGTCAGATGCTCCATAAGGAAGTTCTTGGCCTTCAGTTGTCTCCTACCCTGTGGCCTTCTCCAAACAGGTGCACTTCAGGCTTAATAGCAACTCATATTGTGATAACATGGACTAGCCAGATCTCTTGCTCCTTACAGTCTTATATTTGCATTCACACACAAAAAAAATAAAAAAGCCAAGCCAAACTGGAAGGACAGAGTGCTGGCCAACAGTAAATGGAAGAACTTAGCAGGTCACCCAGTTAGATCAGTTTTTCAAAGGGAGATCTGGAACTTTTCCAGTAACAGGGAAGTTTTTGTGGAAAGATTTTGAATCCATTTCTTTAACACAACATGGTTTGAGGTGCAGAACTTGAGCCTCTGTCCACACCGGGCTTTTTAGTGGAGCCACCACAGCATGAAGAGGAGCTCCTGCACTTTTTGTCCATGCCATTTTGAGACACCAGTGTGGACTCTCTGCCTTTGGAGCTTCTCTGACACAGGAGATGGCCAGAAAAAAGCAGTGATCCCAAGACCAAGATGCAAGTACCCCATTTCCCTGCTCTATTCATATAGCCACAGATGAGGACAGAGGCAGAAGCACAGCTTCCAATGTGAAGAACAAGCAGGACTTCACCAAAGCACATTCCTGAACAAAGGCCCTGTAGAGCCCTGAGTCCCTTTAGATACCTAAATATGCTTTTACATCTTGGCCTCAGTCACCTGACAAATGAAGACTTTCTCTACAAGACAAGCAGTATGTATGGTGTATGTAAAGGCAACAGCACTCACACTCTTCAAAAAGGATGTCATTCAGACAGCAAAGTTCAGTCAGTAGTGAAAAGAATTTACTTTAAGCTGTTCTCTCATTAAACCAGGCTAAGCCAGAATAAATGCCTTTCTTCAGCTTTTCAGAGTCTATTCAGCCAACTGTGAACTGATGTACAGAGTTAGTTCAGTTATTATTTTTGTTTAGGGCTAGACTCCAAGGCAGTTCATCCAGGGAAGGGCTCACACTGTGAGATATGCAGGGGATCCCCTGAGGAAGCCCATCCTCCAGGTCCCTGTCAGCTGTCCAGCTACTATATATAGCCATCCAATGGTTAGATTTAAAAGCTGGTCTGCAGATGAAGACAGCATCAAGAGCTCATTCTTATGTCCCAAGAGCAACTGAAGAGAAAGGATTTTTCCCAAAGAGCTGTAATATGAGCCCACAGCTGCAGAGCACAGGAAGCCTATGGAGTTTCTGTAGGCCAGGAGCCATGAAGGCTATTTTCAGCAAAAGCAAGCTCTTAAGCATGTCTGAACTATTCCTGACCCCTCTTGTAAGGTATTGTATGCCATGACCTGGTTCCTCTATTACCAGTCTTGGATAGTCTTTTTTTTTAATTCAATCTAAGGAGAAAAAGGGAATTAAAAATATATTCACATTTTACGTGGGCAAAAGAAAGTAGTTTTAAACTGTATTAGTCCACTGTGATCCCTGAACTGTGTATATTTGTTGCAGAAGGAATCACATCCACATTTTGAAATGGACAACATCATAATGTTTTGAACCTTCTCTGTAAGCATAAACCTCAGGTCATTAGCTACGTATGTACAAAGCTCCCCACCTCACAACATAGTATGCACATTTCCAAACCAACAGGCTGCAGATTCAACTGATAATGCATGCATTTTCTTACCTTTATCAGCTGGTGAATACCACTGTAATGCAACTGAGCAAATTATCCATTAATCAGGTACATAAATAATAATAAGGTTTAGTTTGCATTTATAAAATGTCAAGAATTCGAATTTATTACTAAAGTTTGAACATTACATTGCAGTGCAATGAATTGAACCGTTTATACAAATAGAGCTTATGGTATCAGGGGCTCACCTCTGATCATTTCCATAAGTATCTCAAGATGGGGTTAAGTAGCATACAGGACCTGCCTCTTCCTCCATGGCAGGTATATTTTGATATCTATCCTAAGCTGGTATATCCAGCTGGATATGGATATCTGCAGGACTTTGACCTGTTATAGAAGAACAATTACTGGGATTTGTGTTTTAAGAGGACTCTCAAAGCTGTAGTTGAATTGTCTTTTTAGTAACGGAAAAAAATGCTTAAGTTTTTCCTGAAGAACAACTACCATAACTAAACTGAAATAAATTTATAGCAGAAAATGACACTGCAGTAATGTGCTGTATTTCAGGAAAGCATGTGTAACAGGCCTTAAATGGAAAGGAAATATATTGAGAAGAAATATGATAGTTTATCTGCGCATCATTCTGTACTTGTGCTTCCTTCTTAACATTGAAAAAGCTGTCTGCAAAAGCCCAGCCAAAATGTGCTTATACACACAAACATTATCACTTCTCAGGACGGTACATTTTATTATCAGGTTATTTTCCAGAACATTTGGCACAGTTAAGGTAAGTATATTGACTTTACTTCCAAATAAAGAAAACAAAGTTGTACTGAATGTCTCAACTATTGTCAACGTGTTAAGAACTCACAGGAGGTCCAAGTAATCAACCCTGCCTATCACACCAAGTTTTCCCCTGGGACACCTCTGCTGATCAAAAATGTATCTGACTGGCATGGATGTAGAATTGCTTTCAATATAGATTTTATTTCACAGTTGGATGATTTCTTCCCAAATGCCTTGTCACTAAAGCAAAGTATGTAATACCTGTTATTTTTTAACTCCAGTGAACCAGCATTTGCAAAGGAGAGGAACACAAAATGTTGAGCTAGAAACTGTTCATCATGAGTCAAATTTTAACATGACCAAATTGACTGGGAGCTCTGCAATAACAAAATTCAGAAAATTGCTGCATAAACACTGGCCCATAACAGTGAAAAGGCCTGTTATAGCTGAGGTGAGTTGGAGGCAGCTGAGACATTTTCATGGCCAAGTCCTCAAGCTAGAGCATTACATTTGCATATGCCTGTGTATATATAGGAAACAGATATTAGTTAATTTGAGGATAATTACTGGTAAAGTGAATCAATGGGATGTGCAGACTTTGATCCATTAAGGCAGTTCATAGGAATTTACACATCAAATCAGCCTCCTTGTCCATGGTAACAAGCACCTCTGACTGTGACAGTGGTTGCTAGCACAGTTCAGCAAAAATACAAAACCTACCCAAATGGGTTGTCATGGAAAAATCCACTTAAAGAGGAGTCGGATCCTAATTCTGTGAGGTTATTGTTATACTAAGAAGAAAAATGCCACAAATGCATAATTTTCTCTCCTTTCTGAGCAATTTTCTTTATTCCTATGCATCTTCAATCTTACTTGGCCTCTGTTTAGCTATTGGTTTCTGCCTCCCATGGCTTCCCTAGTTAAATCAAATATTGTTCATAATGCTGGTAAACAGGATTCTGATAAGATCAAAACCTACTTTTATCCCACTGCCTTCTACTTAATTCAGAGGCAATATCTACACCTGCCACTTTGGTCCATAATATTTTAGCAAGTGACCTGGTCTTACTCTTCTGACACCCTAATTTTGTAATGTGTTGCCCTTCAGTCATAGTCTATGTTACCAGTTCATGGAAGAGTAGCAAGGCTGTACTAGCAAAAAGTTACCCTTAGGTATAATTTAAAACAGTAAAAGAGTACTAGGCATGGCTAAAACCAGTTCTTCAAAGAATAGGAATGTCCCTGACATTGAGAAAACTTAAATCCTTATAGTCTGGGAAAGGCTAAGAAAGCAAGACTGAGCAGTTCTCGATACAGGTAGCAGAGGACAGCTCTACACTCAAACTCTCCAGCTTGATATAAAATGGTGTACTTTCCATGAGGGCTTTCCTCCCTAAGTATACTGACTTCTTCATTTTTTATGTGCACTAAGAATATGAAAATGTTGAGGAATCAATGTTGAAATGCTTTCCCCTCCTCAGCAATTATTATGGTGTAAAAATGAATGACGAACATTTCCTAACACCTAGTGTCTTTGAAGTAATAATCTAGTGTGCTTTCCAAATGTCAAAATTAATAATAATTTTATTTAGAGAGTTTGAAAAGAGTAGGTTTAATGGAACTAGATAGCCAAACGCACCATACAATAAGCCTCTTAGTTGTAGAGTTGCCCTTCTCTCAGTCATGCACTTTCCAACTTACAGTTGCCTTGACAACAGCCAAAGCGTAAGTTCCAAGTATTTTTGCTTATGTACTTGCCACTGACACAGAGCCTTCCTATCATATACTTCTGTTTTAATACATCATTAATTTCATTACTATTATTAATAAGAACTGTACTTTCTGCTTATCTCCTGACTTGTGATATAAAGGACTGATGTCATTCTTGAAGCATGCTTATTTGGGGAAAAAAAAAATCTTGCACAGCATAATGCCCAACAATTTCCTGATATGGTTCCAAGATTTGTGGCACTGGATTATAGATTGTTTCTAAAATAATCTTAAATTGATCAATCATTGCTCCTTTCATTTGGCCTTGAACAAAAGTAGCACTGGCATTTTCTTTCACTTTTTCTGATGCAAATGGTGCATCACTCTTCCTGCTCTTTTTCTTGCCAAAAAAAAGAGTACTTGCCCATTTTACAGGGATTTGCTATCTGAACAACTCAATTTCACCTAGTAACTACAATAATAGATTTAACCGTACATATTTGGTTTTGGTTTGCTTTGTCTTTTGCTTTTGTGGACAGATGAAAAAAAAATATAGAATTTCACAGGTAGATATTTGCAATTTAAAAAGACATAAGGTCCTACACTTGAAACTATTTTATTGAGGATGATTGACTTCATTCCTTCTTTCCCTCCAGTAACTGTATTTTACCACAGATTTTTTAACTACTCAGACTTTCCATGTTTCCAAGTTTGCTTGGTTTATATTTTTTGTTATTATAGTGATCAAAACAAGTGTAGCTGCATGAATAGTTAGAAATATATTCAAGAGATGTTCTGAATACAAGAATTATTATTCTAGTATTGAGCTTAGAGGCCCCAAATATACATGGTGTTTTTAGTGCCACGTTCTAAAACAATGAACCAAAGCAGGTAGCTGGTTCCCCCCCATCACCAACATACATCATGGACACCTTCCCTTCCTTCATGCTACACATTCACCTCCTGAGAGGTTAGCAACAGCAGACCATGTGACGGCAATGGCTGGACTCAAACAGGACTTTGTGTGCACAAATGGCATCTCCAGGAAAACCAAGGGGAATTCTGATGCAGAAAGATGGCAAACTAGAACAGAGAAGTTGGTCATTCATATTCCATTTTTCTGTGTCCACATACCAAACATAGGATCGCAGCATCTTGCTCCAAATCTTACAGATAAAGGAAGTCAATCCTTCTCTCTCTTCAGTAAATTGAGCGCTGCTACCACTGTTCTTCACCACGGACCATATCTTCATTCATGGTCCACTGCCACCATCTCCCTGCTTGGTGTTTCTCCTCTAGCTTCACCAATGCTTTCCATTACCAACACCACCTCATTGGAGAACCATAACTGATGTTAAATTGGTGATCTCTAAAGCTACACAAGATAAATATTTTCATTTCCACTGGTGAACTAGCATCTCTACCTATGTTGATGTCATTTGCAAATAGTTGTAACAAGCTCAATAGAAGTCAAATCTCTCTCACAAGGAGGCCTCAAGCTTGATGTATGTGCTTCTGCATACGTGTCATTAAGTAAAACAACCTAGTCACCCCTAAGAAAATGTAAAACATTTTTTTTATAATGACAATGTGCAAAAAACATGTTGTTTATCCAAAACACACACAGTCATTTGACAGCAAAACTACTAACTTTTTGAGACTTTCCAAACTCCTAAGAGTTTGCTAATATTACCCAGAGGAAAGTTGGGGGGGGGGTTATTTTTTTGGTTTTTTTTTTTTTCATTTATAATTAAGACATTATATTTGAAGAAATTAATAGTTGAGTCAATCTTATTAGTGCCATATGGAGAGTGTCCTTTTTTGCAATGGACACCATAGTAATAAACACAAGGCAGAAGTAATGTTTCCTATTTATAAATGGGGGAAAACCCACAAATGTTGATGTTCAAGGAATGCAGTATACAATGTTGCAGAAATCTACAACACAATGCTCTTTGTTGTGTAAACCTTGCACTAACATGAAAAACCTTTCTTAAGTGACTGAAACAATTATGTCTCATTAAGTTTCTTTCACGTACAGTGTAGCTTGCTGTAAATTCAGCAACAGGTATGGGAAAACAGACAGCTATAATGATTTTTAAGCTGCTGCTTGGATTTAAAGAAGATAAATGAATGACAATGGTGGGGGGAGAGAAATCAGAACTTGGTTTAAATAGTCCACTTGGAAGTTAAAACTACCAGCTTAAGGAAGCATCCATAAACGCAATCATTTACATATTAAAGTTACATTTAGTTCAAATTCCTCAGTAGAGCTGTGAAATTTATTTATAGAATATGTATCTTCATTTACTAGTCTTCCCAACCTAGGATATATTAGACAATCTGGGATCGAAGCAAATGGATTTCTACTTAGTTCATACTCATCACTGTAGAGATTTATGTGAAACTGCTTACCTAAACTCCATCCATTAAACCTATATTGTTCTTAGACCAGAATTCTCCATCCTTAATGACATTCCTACAAGAATATTAAGTCTTAATATCGACATAAGATCAACTTTTAATAATAGTAGTTCTTCTCTTGTAATTTTGTGTGTAATAAGGATATCAAAGGTTATAATCCTTACCATTATTTTCTAAGTCATCTCATTAAGGTACGTGGTCTCAGTGTCTCTCAAGAAACTTTGTGCCAGAATAAGGCATGCAAAAGTTTTTAGTTATATAAATTTCACAATCCATTTCATACCATACTAACTTTATTGGATTTAAATTAGCAGAAGGAATGTGTTTCATATGAGCTCTATATTAAGGGACTTACTTATTTTGATTTCCTAACTCTTTCAGTGCTGGAGACCATGCCAAGAGAGGCAAAGAAGCTTTTCCCTGGAGACACCAAAACTGTTGAAACCAAAAGTGTTCAATTCCCTTAGCATAAAAAGCAAACCATATTTTTGGTATCTAAATGCATGAGATCAGAAATTATTGCTTTATAGTACACACACTGACTAATACTCACTTACCAGAAATCAGCAAGTCATGTCCTGATATAAGAGTACTGGAAACGGGCCTTTAGACCTCCACCCTGCACACACGTTGCTGACTGGAGCTGACTCTCATTTCCTTGTCTGTCAGGTTGACAGAAGTTGTCTCTTCCCTCCTTTTTTCTTTATCTTTGATAACTAAAAAACATCCATGTTAGGAGAATCAATAAGAGCAAGCCTCTATATACTGCAACAGTAACTCCTTTGACAGCCTCCTTTTTTTTAACCAATTCGTTCCTTTCGTCAACAGGATAGCAGCCAAGGAATCCGTGAATCTTATGTCAACACAAAGCTTAGGAATTGTGTTTGGACCAACACTGCTTAGACCTGAAAAGGAGACAGGGAACATGGCAGTCCACATGCTGTACCAAAACCAGATAGTTGAACTTATGTTGAGCGAGTACAGCAAGATCTTCGGCTCTGAGGAAGACTGACAGACAGGGCCTGTTATTGAAAGCATTCACATCTGTCTTGATGTCTAATATTTTTACATTTCTGTAAACATATTTCTGAAATATTTCTTTTTCTTTCAAGTAACAGATGCCTCATTTTGCGAAAACTTAATGATTTTGTGTTTAATTTTCAAACATTGGAATAAAAAATATTGTCAACATTTGCCTATATGTATTCTGCATTAACCCTTTGAGAGTTTCATTATGCT
Organism: Forpus xanthops; assembly: GCA_032466535.1. Classification (NCBI taxonomy): domain Eukaryota; kingdom Metazoa; phylum Chordata; class Aves; order Psittaciformes; family Psittacidae; genus Forpus; species Forpus xanthops. The sequence goes on along the minus strand of JASSUY010039183.1, from coordinate 154,131 downwards.
AGCACTCCAAGTGTCATTTTTTTTTTTTTTTTTTTGCAAGCTTAGCATACAGCATATGGCCAAAGACCATAGAAAATGCTGTTTATCAACATATGCAATGGTACAGAAAGACAAATAACAATTGAGAAGATCTGTGGGAAATGGATTAAACTATGTACATTAAGAGCAATGAATTAAAATAGTAATACCAGATCATTTGTACCTAATCTGAATATAATTTAACTTCGTCTTTGTTATATATTGAAAGTTAAAGACATGATAAATAACCAAGTCGCCTACCTCAAGAGTTAAAAAAGAAATTACATTTAATATTTCTAAACAACAACACAACAACCACAAGATAGAATGTCAGTATTTGCATAACAGTGCCTAAAAAAATAATTAAAAATGGAATTGGAACTTTGGCATTTTTACTTAAATGCAGTACATGAAATGAAGATGTTGCATGACTGCTCATTTTAATGTAACATCCATTTTGATTCTTCATCACACTGTACATCTGCCTGCTTTCCCAAGCAATCTCATGTTCTGTAGCATTTGTATTGTGCTCCTGAGGATGCTTTATTGGTGAGCTACATTAAATTCATCTAGAAAGAACTTAAAAAAAAAAAAGCCTTTTCATATGCCCTTAGGATTACTTGGCTAGACTTGAATCAATTTATGCATTTGATGGTTAGTTTCAGTTGTCATGGATAAACAAAGGGGTAACTGTCTAGAATATATCAAATATTGTTTCATTTTGAAATGTATGTTTCCAGCTATACACATATCCTACCCTGTTTTGTAAAAGTATTCTGCTGATAAAATGTAGACTTATGTTTGACAGCTTTTTAATCAAGTTCAAAGAGAATAAATAAAACTAATCCAGTGTGGTAAAGAGTCTGTCTGGTTATCGATTTGTTCAGAAAATGAAAAATAAGCCATGTAAATAAGATGTGTGAAACACAGATCTAGAAGCAAATATTTAAAGCAATTAAAGACCCCAAAACATAGGATTAATGCATAGGTCTGCTGTGCATGAGAGATATGTCTTCAATATCACCTCAGCAGATCATGGATTACTTGAGTTTTTACTTAGCATCGTTTTGCAAACTCCCATCTTATTCGTGAAAGGTTGTTCCTCAGAGCAGTCATTTATGGGAACAAACATATAATGAGGCCTGATTGTTAACTAAGATCAGACTCTTTCATCAGGTGCTAACATAGGAAAAAAATAACACCAAGAAAACGTTATAATTGGCCCCAAAATGTTTTCTGACTTCAGACATGTCTGAAAAAGTCAAACGAAACAGACGGGTAGTGACCATTAATTAAAATTAAAAACCAAAAATCTCCCCATATCACAAATATCCAACATAATAATTTCTGAACAAAACTATAATGTTCTGAAAAACCCAAATTCACTTTATTTCCAAAAAAATATTTTTGTGTTAATGTCAAGCCATGACTACTTAAACAGTAATGCTTTTCAGCATAGTTGTCTTTAGTCTCTTTTAGTAACAACAAACAAGGCACTGTCTATAGCCTGTGGAAGTGACTGGAGGAACGATAGTCAGAAGTCCAGTCTATTCCTTAATAAAGACCATTCTCATATTATGGTCCCATGGGTGCTCACAGTCATGCTATTGAAGTAATTTCTGCTATTACTGGAAATGAAAAGTTCACTTGTTTCTTGGATCCTGTTGCACTCAGAAGAAAAGATTTTTAATTAATTAGTTCATCTCCTTTTGAGCTTTCATCGGAGCATGGAGACTCCTCTTTTTTTTTTTTTTTTGTAAGGAAAACAAGGCTTATGAAATGAACTCATATCTTTCTTAAAATCAATTGGTTTGGCAGATTGGGGCGGGTTGGAATGAAACAAACTTTTGAACACATAAGCCTTTCTTTGGTTTTCAAGGGTTCCTTACATAAATGCTGTATAAATATGCTGACATCTCAAATAAATGCCTTATTAAAGATAGAAGCCTGATACGTGGATAGCCAGATCACGAAAGACGTGTCTCTCATCAGAGTGTATATGTCATAGAATCATATAATTATAGAATAGTTAGGGTTGGAAAGGACCTTAAGATCATATAGTTCCAACCCCCCTGCTCTGGGCAGGGACACCTCCCACTAAACCATGTCACCCAAGGCTATGTCCAACCCAGCCT
>JASSUY010039183.1:137500-149998 GCA_032466535.1 Forpus xanthops | reverse complement strand
TCTACATCCTGGACATGACGTGCTGTGGTATGGAATATCTCTTTGGTCAGTTTGGGTCAGGTGCCCTGTCTCTCCTTCCGCACGGCTTCTTCCCAGCTCCCCTCTTCCCTGGTAGAGCATGAAACTCAGAAAGTTCTCTGCCAGCCTAAACCTTCTAAGCCATAACTATAAACACTGGTGTTATCAGCACTGTTCCCAAGCCAAAAAACAAAAACACAGTGCTGCACCAGCCACTACTTAAAGAAGAAAGACGACTGCTGCTGCTGAACCCATGACACCAGGGCTCCAACAGGCTCTCTTTTGTGGCTGGACACATACATTTCTAAGGGTCTTAGAATTGGCCTCCATCCAGAATGAGAATTCTCTGGGCCTATATCACCACTACATTGCTCCTCCAATGGTTGCTTACAAGAGTATTTGCTATGACTTTGTAAAAGTTTTGCTCAAACTTTGCTAAACTTTTAGCAGGTGAAAATTGGACTTGCAGAAGATCTTTTTCTCAGAAGCTAGCTTCAGTTTCAGAAAGACTATAGATATTTTAAGCAAGGAGTTATTACTATTTGTAATAAATGATCAGAGACAAATATGTCTGAAAATCAGTCTGTTTATCTGCATCTTCTCCCTGTGCAGAATATCTTCTAATCAAACTCATGTAATAAGATAGCTGTCATAGTAACTGGGATTACTATAAAGGAGAGATAGGAAAGAGACCTGTAACAGAACTGAAAAAGGCATTACCAGCTAGAAATATTTCTCATTAAAATAAAAAAATCAGTAAATCAATTTATTAAATATTTAACTTTTGCAAGAATTGTCAGGCTTTAACTCAAGAAATGTAACTGCAAAACAGAATTTCTGAGTAAACAATGAGAAAGACAAACTGACTTGCTGAGCTACATCTAAAATAGGACATGTGAACAACCTTGAGCAAAATTGCATCCCTCTTTCTCTTTACACATACATATATATATTGAGAGCAACATGTATTTAAATAGTTCTTTAATTCTGTGCTAGAACAGCTACAGTGTAGGTAGCTTTCAGCCTGTTTTTGCAAGCACCCATGTTGCAACAGTGCCAAAGATTGCTATTCAGCCCAAGGCACTCAAGAAATTCAGCTAATCAATTACTACATAGTACTACCATGGGTGGAGTTTGGAAGAGAGCTGGAAAGTAAATTGGGACCACAATCACCTCTGTAATCAGCCAGTGTAAAGATTTTACATGGCTAATTCTCAAAAAAGGCTGAAAGACAAGCCTCAGGGAATGCACATATTATCACGGTACAGCAGGTTCCCCCACACTGCATTCCTGTTTCAGAAGGAAAGATGGAACATAAGCAAGCAGAGCATAATCACAGATGCAAGTCTCAGTCGTGAGTCCTGATATTTGTAGGAAGCATAAATGGGGCCCAGGGCAACTTTTGTTTTGGAGAACATGGAACGTTTCTTTGCATCCTCTTCAGATTAAAAAAAAAAATAAAAAATAGCCAAAACCAAAACAAAAAACAACCCTTGCCTATGGACCAAGGGTAACAAATGACAAAAATCTCCAGTAAGTGGCCTCCAGTAAGTTGCCTGCTGAGGTTGAGCATACCCAAAGCCTTCACTGCTTAAGTGCTACAGCCCTTGCTGACTAGTAGGCTTCACCAAGTGAATGCTTTCAGAATGCTACTAAAGCAGAAATCTCATTCTTGCGTCAATTCACTCTGTGTTATCACAGAAAATAAATATGCTCTATAGCTACATATTGCACACTATTTTTACACTCAGTAATTGCACACTTCCAAACATACCTGAAATACTATGGGAATTGATGCCTATTTTTACGTTAGAGATCCTCGTTACAAAGATCTGGTTGCACATCGAATATAAAACATGAGCCCTCACTTTAGTTTTTTACCCAAATCATATATTGAAGTCAAAAAGACCTGTATTCAAAACTCAAGACATGAGATCTGGTGTTCTCACATCGGTGGTGTTAGAAACTGAGGCACAGAGATAGTCATGTCAAAAAAGAGCACTGCATTTTAGTGCTAATTTTAGCTTCATTTTCTGTTGTTTTGTTTGCGGTTCTTTTGTAGAAACTTTATGTTCTGCACCCTTGCTTCCTCTGAATTCACCAATGTAATCCAGTATATGGGTTGTTACAGGCACTCAGCACTGCACATCCCTGCAACTGAAGAGCAGGATAACCTCAGAGTAAATGGGAACTAGTAAAACTTTATCTTACAGACTCTTCACCATGATGAAACTTGCAGGTTTTCTGAAGTTTACTCTTAAATCCTCAGATATAGTTCAGAAATGGAGGCAACCCACCATCACACAGAAAAGTCCACACACCTCCAGAAAAATCACACACTGAAAAACCTGGGGCGACATCTTACACCTTCAGTAGAAGCTTATGGTATTTTTAACGAGTTTAAGAACTATAAAACAGTGCACACTCAAAATGCATGCCAATTAATTACCCCCAAAACACTACCACTTTAGAGAACATTTCAGTTAACAAAAGGCACTAATAAATTTCATGGGATTCTCCTCCAGCTATGCAAAAATACAATTCTGATGCTCATCTCCTATCCATACATTTCTTGGCTGCATATCTGGGAGACAAAAGGAGTGACTATCTAGCCACCAGTAATTTCTATACTATCTCAAAGCTCAGAAGCATCCAAAGAAGCAGCTCAGAATCTTTTTGAATGTTTTCTGGTTGCAATTTTGAGTACATGGAGGAGTGCCCTCTGCTCTGGAAAATGAAAGCAACCATATTAAAAGCAGTTCAACTGGTCCATTGCTCAGCCTCCAGTCTACCCACTGCAGTGCCAAAGGGGCAAGAAATCCATTCTTCACATCTAGCTTTCCCACAGTGGATGTTTCTTTGTACCCTTAGGGAGCAAATAGTTTTAAGTACATGGCTGAATACCTGGCATACATTTCGATCTTCATGTAGTTTCTGTCACTTTTTATCTATTTTTAATCCTGCCAGGCTCTTTGTCTTAATGGTATCTGATGGATTTCCCAGGTTAATTATGTAGCATGTAAGAAAATATTTTACTTGTATCACTTTTAAATTCATTAGTTTTTAGTATTATTGTATAGCACCCCACTTGCTCTTGATTTATGGGATAGGCTAAATAGGATTGTCTGACTGACCTTTTCTGGTGATTCACTCTTGTATACGCTACTAACATATCACCTCTCATCTGTCTCTTAATCAACTTAACTTTCCCTCATATGGAAGATCTGCCACACTTACAATGTGCTCTTTCACTGGATGCTCTGTGTGTTCAGTCTGCCCTTTTAAACAAAACCCTAAGTATTCAAGGTGAAAGGATCTTTAATATTTTCATTACTGATTTCTTTTTCTTGAAAGAATCGAGTACCATGTTTGTAACATATTGGTCCTCTGCGCTGAAGAACTCTCCCTAGTGCTTCCCACAGACTAGATTCACAAGAGAATTTGGGGAATTAAATGCTACTTCTGGTCCATACAGAGAATACAGTGTTGCTAGTTTCTCCCTTGTGGCTATCTCACCATGCAGCTATTCAGATTTGCATCAGCAGCTTCAGCTACACAATCCTGGCAACAGCAAGAGGAGGGAAAGCAGGGTGAGAAGAAACTGTCCAAGTCTGCTCCTGGGCTGAGACCCAAAGCAAGAGAAGACAGGGTGGGAAGACTGATCAGGTCTGTTCCTGTGCTACAACTCAGAGCACTGAGAGCAGGAGCTACTGAGGGAATTTTCAGACTCCCCATGGGATTAATCATGTGTTTGTATGTATAAGAACAACGAAGACAACACACATGCCATAGATTCTACATCCAACTCCAGCATACCCAGTCTCTATGCTTAGCAAAGTAAAACCATCTACATGTGTGTACTTTAGCTCTCTTTCCACTGGACACTGTTCTGTAGAGCCAATGGTTAATGGCAATTGCTTAGCTGTTGGGGTGGTAAAAGCCTGTCTTTCAAGTTTAAAATCCAACCCAATTCAAAGCTTTTTGACACTTTGCAATAGCCAGAAAGTTCCACACTGTGACAGATTTTGTATTTTGTAAGCATGTATTCAGCCTGGGAAGAATGTAAGTTCTGTGGGGATCAGACTGAAGGTTCTAGTACTTGCCTGAACCACTTTCACCTTAGTTTCTGAGCCCCTTGCAGTTTTTGTGATATAGACTTACCCATAGGACACTCATAGGAAAGACTGCTTTTGCTCTGTTTGGTTTTTTTTTTTTGGTGTTTTTTTTTTTTTTGATGTTGCAAAATTCAAATGATTCCTATGTTGGTTCAGGCGCATGGACCTGGAATCTGCTATGAGATGGGTTAGGGTCCTACACAGTGAATCAGCTCCCTCAAGACAGCTGCAGTCTAAGACTGAATCATCATTGGCTGATAATGAAGCGCCCACGAGATGGTATACCAATAACTGATTTTTAGTTTGGAATGTACATTTAGCTCTAAGTCAAATGCAATTTCACCGATTCCACACAATTGCAAGCCATGCAGCACTGCAGAAATGTAGAACAGATAATGACCCTTCTTCATAAGACTCTCGAGAGCAAACAAAACAACACAATAATGTTGGTTATTCCAGGTATGCCAAGTGTTGCTGGTTGAAAAGCAAAAAGATTTTCCTTTTGTGCTTATGACATGCTTCACCTCAAATGTGAGAACTGAAAGATAAGGCAGCTACCTTAAACAAACGTGCCCTAGGAAGCAAAATACAAGCACCTTCTTGAGAATGGTAGCACTATTCTTTTTCACATCATGTCTCTTTGAAGTGTAGATAGCCAAAAACATTGGCAATACTTTCCCTCTGGTGCTGCAGTTTTTGAGAGTATTATGCATATTGCAGATGCGGTTTTCTTGCACTAGATTGAAAAAAGAAATAATCTTATTAAAAATGTAAAAGGATTTCAGGGTTCTGTGCATACTCAGAGAAAAGAGAGATGTCAACAATAAGCATGCCATCTGAACAATAAGGAAGGACCTCTATCCCATGGGTATAATAGATGTTTTATTAATATCTTGCTTTTATATATTTTTCTCATTTCCCAAAACAACGGAGGTAAGGGGGGGAAGAATGGGCTCGGAAATCAAAACATTTCCTTGACTGGACAATGTGACATCCTCCCTGAAGCACAAAGCTATGAACAAAGACCTGGTGCATTTACTGGGTTCACATTCTCCTGCCCAGAGTGCTCTTCTACCATCAGAACATCCCTGGCACAGGGACAAAGTCTTGCCAATTCTCAACAGTCCATCACGGAGCACATTAGCTCCAGCTAATAGATTAAAAGGTTGGGTCTTTAAAAGTGGCTTAAGCAGGCTCAGCACAAGCATTGGTGAAAAATTTCCAGAGATTTACAAGTTACTCATTCTCTGTGATTGCTGGACAGAGTATAAGAATGAATCAGGAGACTTTTTTTTTTTTCCATTTTACTGAAGAAACAAAGCAGAAACTGCCACAGAAAAGTGTTGGTTTTTTTTTTTTTTTTTTTCCCTAATTAAGGTCAACTTTGTTCTGTCAAGTAGAAGTCCCAGCGATAGACAAAGAAGAGAGATGCTTCTCTGCTCCTCTAAATACCTTCCACCTGAGCTTGTATCCAAACCCTCAGACTGTCTGCCCTTATTTTTCACACTCTTTTTTTGCTATTATATAATTTTTCCTTATACACAGCTTGTATATGTGAACCTCTTTGGAAATAATGTTCCTGCAGTATAAAACCTCAATAAACTAGTTTCTTAAATAACATTCCAAATGACTTTAAGGAAGCTAGGCAAATACAGGGGTAGGGGGGTCAGGAACATGGAATGTATTAAGGCAGAAAGAGTCTAAAATAAATTTACTCTTCCACTTTCTGCCAATATATATGACCCACATTACTATGGAAAAATACTTGGTTTTTGGATAGCCTACCTGCATAAATTGGGTCATTGCTACAGAAAATAGGTGATGCTAGAGAAGGTTGTGATCTTATTAAATGCAAAGAAAGATGAAGGCTCTATCTCAGAAGCAATACCATTTTTCCCTAAAATCATCAACAAACACTTGTTAGGAAAATATTGCTTTGAAAAAAGTAGTAAACAGAGGTGCACCTAGAGATCCTCCTTTCAGGCCAAGCTAGGACAGCGCTGCATGCTCTGCTGAGGCACCCTTCAATGGCTGGCATCACAAGAAATGATCTAAAAAGCTTTTCTAGTTTAAAGAAACTCATCTTTATTCAAATAAGGCTTTAATTACTTCATATCCTAAATAGTTTTGGCATAGTCAGACCATGGATTTTACCTTGTGAAGGCCGAAACCTTTTAAAATCCTCATCTTATCTGCACAGTTGGATATTCATTCATAAAAGATTTTGAACATTTGACCCTAAGCATGTCTAAATGGGGAAAGAATCTGTCACTCACATACTAGTTTGGAATTCTTTTTTCTGCCTTAGTGAAAGTGTGCTTTGCAAGGCTGTTGGGGTCACAAATTGTGCTTCTTGCCTTTCCTGTAACTGCTCTCCTATGGAAGCAACCAGAACTTACTGTATAAAAAGGAAAAAAAGCACCTAATTAAGAAGCAAGTGTGCATCTGTCTCAGGCCACTTGCCAAGCATAATGTGGGGAGGGAGGGTGGGCAAATTTTCTGCTATTAGAAACTGCTCCTTTTGGACTTCTGTAGCATGGGTGACAGACGCCACACAGTCAACTCTTGGGAGTTTCTTAGCTCACCTAATGATGAGAAATTTGTGGGATTTGTCAGAAGTTCATCTGACCATAAACATGCCAAAGGCTCCGGAGGTTTAGATGGCTCTGAATGCATCTCTGATTTACTTATTTAGACTTATACCATGCCTAGTTGTCAAAACACAGGTACACATACAAAATAGCAGATGGGTCTGACAATTATCTCCAGGAATCCATGGACAGGTTGTGTCAAAAGGAGCCCAGATGTGTCCTGTATCACTAAGCTGTAGAAGCAAAGAGATCATGGGAGAACACTGTCAAAATGGATAGACAGTTTGGCAGGAAAAATCTGGATCACTTGGGATATTTGGCACATTCCAGATTTTCTGATGCCCTCTAAAGAGACTGTGCTTATGGAAAGAAGTCTCCTGAAAACGTTAGACTGTAGCTAGATGAAAAAGCTAGTCCTGCCCTTGAATGTCATGCTCTAGTCCTAGCCCATCTCCTGTATGGAGAGAGGAATATGTTACTCTATCCAGAATTGCAGCTGCTCCCTAGTTTATTATTAAATACATGATATTATTGTGATATTAATATCCTATTAATTTCACATGACACCCTTCTGATGTTATTAACAAACTACAGGAGGAAGAAAGAGGGAAGTAGCCAAGTATCCTTGTGTTGCTACATTGATCTCTTGCTGAGCTGTGCACTGCTCAAAAAAAAGAGCACCCTCAGCATCCTCCTGCCACCACAGATGAAGCAGGTGAGATCATTGTCCATGTTCTCAATTAGGATAATGATTTTTACAGCCCTGGTCCATCTCCTAGAGTAAGAGCAGTCCCAGTGGTACTAATTTTCCTTACATAGTCACTGCCTAGTCGGTAAGGACCTGAGATGGATTTCACCATCTTTCTAGTGATAAAGGCACATAGAGAGGAAGATACAGAGGCTCCGTCTGACACTAAACCCCTTTCAACCCTCTCTGTTTCCCCATCATTTCATCAACCAAACCTAAAAATTCTTGAAGGGCTGTGAAATATCTGTTAAAGAGGTTCAACCTCACAGAGAAACATCGTTGCTTAACATCCACCATGCTGATGGCTGTACCTTAATTACTGTGCATACTGTACTGGTGACAGTAAATATTAGCGCTGTGGTGCTACAGAACAAATATCCCTCGATGAAAAATTCAAACAGTATCGAGCTTTTCATTAGTGCAGTAATGGTTTTCTCACACATTTAGCTCATTTTTAACTCAACCTGCTAGGGGAAGGAAATTACATACTTTTTGTTGAATTAGACAGCACTGAGATTATATGAAGGTGCATATTTATATGCAAAGAAATGTATGCCACATTAATCTATTTTTATGCTTTGCAGTACATGTTGATAAGTCATTTGAATGCCAAGATTCATTAGTAAATTGGGAGTGATATAGGTGGCCCTATGATAAAATAAAATACACGCATTTCATTTAAGAATTCAAAAAATTTCAGTACTTCTGCAGAATATCTTAGAATAATAACTAGGATCATATGATCTAAGGATTAAATCTTTGGACCCTCTTTATAAAGCAAATTTTATATCCATTGAATGCACATTAGTAATACAATCTGTCCAATATTGTATTGTTCTATCATTTCTCTATGGATCATATTAGTCAGTGTCCTGTTAACATCCATTTTATCATACTGTCATAATATTATACTTAAATGAAATCTGGCACTTTTGGGGTCCTGTGCAAGATGAAAAAATGGGTCTCCAGCAGTCTTCCTCTTAGATATAATTGAAAAAGAGGCAAGCATGAGGGCATGCTGTGATTCACACTGCCAGAAAGTGATCTGGAATCATTCAGATGATGAGTACATAGAGAATGACATGCACAGAAAGATGGCAATTTGCTGTACTAATGTTTTGAAAATGAAAATTTCTAGCTGTTTTGCAGAAGAGCTTAGTAGGAAAAGCAGAATTAAAAATAACAATAATAACAAAAAGAGTCTTTTATAGTCAAGCCAAATTATTTCTGTTGGTTTTGGAAATGATGCACTGCAAGAAATGTATTTTCTCGAGAATGGTGTAAAACATAAATGAACATTGCTTTACAGACTAAATAAGTGTAAAATATAAGAAACGGAATGAAAATAGCAAATGAAAAGATTTCTCTTTCACTGATGATTAGTTATACAGAAGATTCCAGAGGCATCTTCCAGTCTCCTAAAAAAGAATCTCTGATCCTCACTGTGGTCACTTAGCCACAGGGATGGACACCTACATACATTCCGTACTTCATAAGACTTTCTGCCACCAAGCAGAAAGCCAAGCTATCTAACAAGCCCCAGCAGGAATGAAAAAATACTTCTCATTCTTCCCAAACAGACTAAAACTGATGATATCATTCTATTCCTTCAGTGTTTCCACTGAGTTTTAGTACTAACATATCAAACCAGCACTTCAAACCTTGCTTTAGCATCCATGCTTTCAATATTGGTGCACAGTCAGTATTAAAAAGGTATTATTTATTGTTGTTGTCCTTGTTGTGTTGTTTTTTTTTTGTTGTGTTGTTGTTTTTTTTTTTTTTCTTGTATTGCTGTATTGTATAATTGTTTTGACTAGCTTTGTTCATTATATCATCATTTTGCATTGAATGAAGCAAATTTACTGCTATGTCCCTTTCTTAAGGGTTTCGTTGTTAAGGACTTCCAAATTCATGCAGCTGGCCTGTCCCCAAGAGAATGACTCAGCCACCTGACCTGAGTCTTCTTTCAGATACTGAACCCATCTTCTGCAAAAATCAAACCCTGCCTTTGGTCCCTGTTTCAGCAGGGATGCAATCAAAGACCTGTGGAGAAAGCAGGGCCTTACGATGTCCAGGGAAACACTTCCTCATCAAATACGTGAGAAAATTTATTTTAGTCACTATTCTCTGCAGATAGTATGGTAATGTATTACACTGTATGGTAATGACTACTGTATCGGCATGTTGGAACAGACACAATGAAAATCAGTGTTGTTCAGCAGGTTTTAAATGTCCTCTAATATATGGCACATCATCCACATTTTTGCCTTTCATTTTGCAGTTTAAGTCCATCTTGGTCACCTAGCTAGCCCTCACCATCCTCCGCATTTATCGGTGACATTTTTAAAACATTGTTTCTTGTTTTCCTTAATGTATCTGTTTTTCCCATTGCTATTTAAATTTTTATAAGTCTCTGTACACTGAAAGAGCCAAAGTGTGATCTTTCCAGCAGAAAGGACGAGACTCCTTTACTTAGGAGGAACTGCAGGAACATATGTGCTTTGCAGGGCTATGAATGACCCAGAAATAGATGATTCCTGGGAAAACAATATTAACTGCTGAGATAGGCAATTTAATACGCATGCAAGTCCAGGTGAATGGGGAATCTTCAAGAAACTCCCATTGAGCTGAAACTGGGACCATTTTTATAGCTTTCAGTTTTGAGGTCACAGTCACCCGAACTGGAAACTTAAAAATGACTTCAAAAAGGCAAATGCTAACTAGATTTCACACTAGATTTCATTTTACTTGGCATTACAGAAAGAATGCAGGTATTAAATAGACAGTTTCCTGTACACAATAAGGTTAATTAGTAGCAAGGGATGGAAATCAGTGTAGACATAACTCTTTTAGACAGGTATCAAAAATAATCCCCTGATCCCTACAGACCCCAGCTGCACTGAAAGAAGAACAATATAAAAGATTCTTTAAAAGAAATTTTTCAAACATTCTCCAGGTGTCCCAGCTATATTTAAATAGGCCCATGGCCCCATGTGTACTCCAGTCCTTTCTGCTCTACAGTTCCCTTGCTCCAAGTTAAATGAGCAGAGTACTTGCACAGAATTTTGAGGTGCAACATAAAGGATTTCTGTACAAAGAGACTGGGATTGCAAACCGAGACAGACAGGAGAACAAAAAGAAGAATATATTCTGGACTGAATGGGACTTTCCTAAGCTCCTTATCAATAAGGTTAATAAGGGTCCATGCAATTTACTGATCACAACGATGCAACCGGGCTGGAGCTGTAAAGGAGCTACACAGATACTGGGTTTTAGTGCTTCGCACGGCCTGCCACATTAACGTCCCCTTACCCTTCCACTGTCACCCCACTCAAGAAAATGAACTCTAGTCTGTGTGATTGGCCTCGCTAAAATCCCTGGTCTGTTATTACACTTCTACCTGCCCTAGTTAAGCAGATTAATAATTATTTTCTAGAATTTGATCCTCCAGTCCCTTTGTAATTGAAGCAGTAATGCTCAGATATTTCAAAAAATGTATTTCTGAAAAAGACATTTCCTTTTTTCTTTCATTTAATTTTGTTATCCTCAATCATATGCATGATAAAAAAAAAAAAAAACCAAACTTCTATCTCCTTTATAAAATACATGTCATATCAAAAAGGTGACAAGAGGGGGAAAAGTAATTAGTGAGTTCACAGAGTTCAGTAGAAAAGTTAAAATAGAGTAACACATTACTTTTTATGTTAAGATTTCACAAGACAAATCTTGCCTGTGTTTTAATTGCATGTGACCCTGGCAGTCCCACTCTGAAATGAAGTGCCGTAAAATTAAAGATGACAGACGCTCAAAACAAGTCTTGTGATCTTGATTAAACTACAAAGACCACACTTTCTCTCTGCTGCAACTCAGATATGATGGGCTGTTTTATTTGGGGAATTGCTTCATTAATGCTTTCTTTGACTAGACATGTTTATTAAAAAAAAAAAAAACCTGAATATGGTGATATCTTGCTTAGCTAAAGTCTAAACGACAAGTAAAAAAATTAGGAACCTTTAAATAACCTCAAGACCTAAATGCTTCTTTTAAAGATCATGAGTATTTGTAGAAGAAGGCACGAAGCATGCCTGCAGTGTACAGTACCTATTTTGAAATGTACAAGTTCAGGGTTGGGTTTGGTTTGTGTTTTTTTTTCTTTCATAATTAGGTTTGTAAGAATCAAACTGATTGCTCGGGCAGTATTATTTGACAATTATTTTAAGTTAAATTTCAACAAGCCAAAACAAAATAAAAAATAAATATTGGGGTGAGGGGAGAAAAGTAAAGTGGAAAATAGAAAGTGACATGTATTTTTCCAACAAAATACTTTCTAATTTTCAGAAATGTAGTGAAGATAACCAAGTGCAACCGGATATGTGCAGACTTTCAGATCTGTAAGCCTACAGAAATCATATACTTCCAAACTTGCTCTTTTATCTACACTTTGTTACTAAAGAACCTGAAAGACCATATGCAACACTTTAACATTCCTCATTTTGTCAGACCAAGATATGAGCAACATTTGGCTTTCTGCATCGTCAGTTCAAAGAATCAGGACTATTTGTTAATCGAGAGATTCAGTGGATCAGTGTTTCAACAATGTTAGCCACTAGTACCCTACTACTGCTATCATTGTCACCAATGTGACAAGGATATTAGGGCCTTACTTCATTCATAGGAACAGAAAACAAATCTTATTAACAATAATTTACATGTCGTTCAGGATTGGGGCACTAAATCATCAAACTTTGCAGTCACATGCCTGATGTTCATTTCATAAATAATTTCACAGACTTCAGTAGGATTTCCTGCATGACTAAATGATGTCCAGTTCAAGAGTCAAAGAAACTACAACACTGTGTACCATAGAAAATAGTACTGTAGATGTGCTAGGTCACACCATGTCTGCACCTTCTGAACATTTTTCACTTTTGAATGGTGCTGCCCAAGAATTATTAAATCCTTTTGTTCTGAATGTACTGCATATTTGCTTCTACCAGTCACATATTTTAAAGAAATAAACCACTAT
>JASSUY010039183.1:47500-132500 GCA_032466535.1 Forpus xanthops | reverse complement strand
ACTGAAAATTTCAGAACTGTTTACTGGCAAACAAAAGTGCTAACAATAGTTGAATTAAAGGTTACATAGAACCTAACTGCAAGCTTTCAACAAATTAATGTAAGAAAAGACAAAAAGTAGGATAAAAAACTTGAATTAATGAATAAGTAGATACTCATTCATCCCATTATTGGATTAGGAGTCCCCATAAAACTGTGAACATAGCTAAGGCCGTGGAAAAGAAAAAAAGCACTTAATGTGAACAAAAATTGCACATTCCTATTCTGATGTTAATAGCTAAAGCAAATGCTTAACAAATCTTAAATAAACTATACTGGCAATGTTAATGCAATCTACCTCTAGTACTAATACATTAAAAAATGGCAAAGGCACCATAATTTTGGGGTATCAAATCTCTATCTCTTAATACTGGTGTCATCCAATAAAACACATCCCCTGACTGTAGTATCTATTTTGAAAATTAATTCTTTCTTTCCTAAGAAAATAAGCTAAAAGCAATAGATATTGTTTCAGCAAGTCCTGGCAATATTCTAGTTTTGCTTGTTACATACTAGGCAGCTGCAGAGTACAAGGAGCACAAGGTAAAAAGGAAGGGTTTAAAAAAAAAAACAAACTATTTGCCAACATATTATTTTCAAAGCCTTCACTTCAATGAAGGGTAAGAGTATTACAAACTATGCTATTCAAGATTCAAATATAAATACATGGATTGTAAAATATCCACTGTCCAATCTGAAATCTAAGTAAAACAATTTACTGTGCTACGACCCTCTCATTACCTTTTATATTTAGCCAAAAAATTCTCTGCCAAAGATATATGGAAACAGGATGAACAAATACATCCTTCATGTACTCTAGAAAGAAATTCAGGCCCTATCTTCCAGTCACTCATTAACATATAGAGAGATTTACTAAAAATTAATAATATTTTCTATTTTTAACAATGTCAAACTGAAACAAATAGAAGTGATATGGATTTTGGTCATGATAAAATGACGCAAAAAAGCATTTCAACACCATTCTATGTGCAAACCCATATAATCATAGAATGGTTTATGCTGAAAAGGACCTTAATATCATCCATTTCCAACTTCCCTGCCATTTGCAAGGAGTTCCCACCCTAGACCATGTTACCCAAGGCTCTGTCCAACCTGGCCTTGAACACTGCCAGGGACAAAGCATTTATCACTTCTTTGAGCAATCTGTTCCAGTGCCTCACCACTCTCACAGTAAAGAACTACCCCTGTTTAAACCCATCAAGCTTCTTCTAGCACTACTGTCCCTGATGAAAAGTCCCTCTCCAGCATCCCTATAGGATCCCTTCAAATACTGGAAGGCTATTATGAGGTCTCCACGCAGCCTTCTCTTCTCCAGGCTGAGCAGCCCCAGCTTTCTCAGCCTGTTTTCACACAGGAGGTGCTCCAGCCCTTTGATCATCCTCGCGGCCATCCTCTGGACTTGCTCAAACAGTTCCATGCTATGTTGAGGACACCAGAATAGGACACAGTACTTCAAGTACTTCTCTCTTCTGGATCCACTTACATGTAGAAACACAAAAACAGCTGAGAAAGGTTTGTAAATTTGGAGTCCTCCAAGAAAATACCATTGTCAGAGGCATTTTTATAACTTATCCAAAGTGGTTTCCCAGGAATAACCACAGCAGAAAGCTGAGTGTCTTTTTTAGAGTCCACCACAGTGTATTCTGTGTATTTCAAGCTGAAGACATGACCATGCATTAATAGGATGCTGTACTAAGAACTATGCAAGTAAAGATAACTACAAATTAGATATAAACATTTTTAATGTTTTCAAATCCCTAAATATAAAAGAAAAAAGGGCAACAACCTACTTTTACTCTGTTGTGCCACAGATGAACTGATCACAGGATGGAATGTCTGAACTGAGAAAGGTCTCAATCTGTAATTTACTGGCATTACTGAACTTATGATAGTTCAGTAAAAGCTCTTATCCCACACTTCTGAATCAGATCCATTCACAACTGAAAGTACCTATAACATTTGAAGTGAAACTGGCACCACTCGGCATTTTTTCATAAAAACTTGTAGCAAATAATTTACTTGAAATTTTGACTTTAAATGGATTCATTTACTCCCTGAATATAGTTCAGACTTCAAAAAGTATCTATATATATCTGATTTCCTATGCTTTGGACGTGGGACTAGCAATTTCACTGAAGCTGCAAACAAAACTTAAATCTTACAGCTATAAAGCAAAACAAAATTAAAAGCAAAATGTGCAAAATTCTGTGAAACAAATTATGTGAATTTTGCACAGTTGTACTCAGGGCATAACTGTAAATGAAAAGACCAAACTAATTAGATTAGAAACAGTTGATCTGCCTTATATTGTTTCATCATATGGAGTACATATAATATCTCCACATGAATGACTTGAAGTAAGTCATCAGCATACTGTGTTCAAGAAAGCTAATCAGATCAGAAAGACCTTGTAAGTTGTGCTTGAAGAAGATGAGATTGATAATAACTTCCTGCTCACAGTTATACCAACAACATTACTTCATCTCTGTTAAACTTCAGGTTTCAAGAGGCACTGTGTCCTAACAAGACCACATTAAATATAGTTCATTAGTGCAAGGTAGACAGCAAAATGTCAAGTGATTGAATGTCATTTTGAATGGGTTTCCCTGTGTCTTTGTTAGAAATAGTTTAAAAAAATTGAGAACTATTTTTGTGGCTAGATTGCAGTGATAGGCCCTATAAACAATATTTAGGATGCTGGCCGAAAGCCGGATATAGGGCATTGCTGTAGCCCTTAAGTATAGAGAGGTTAACTTTAAGAGTATGATTACCCCACTGAATTTACCAGTCATCGCATGTTTAAAGAGCAGTTTATGCCTATGCACTTCTGTGGAGTAAGGCCATGGAAGATAAAGTTACTAGCAGATTTCTCAATCTTACTTGAAACCATTTATGCCACATGGAAAGACTACACAGCTGAAAGTGGAAAAAAAACATGTCATTAAGAGTGAAGTGCAGTCTATCAGGCCAGGTTTCCTCCTGTAAAGCCTCTCAGAATGGCCTCTCAGACATTCAGTCAAATATACAGCAGCCCAGAGCTGGTACATGGAATGAAAGAGTAACCAACACAAAGGTTGCACAGAATTTGCACAAAATCAGCAAGAGAAATCAGAGTGCAATGTTCAAGTGAAGCTCTCTCCTACTTGTAAGTGATGTGGGAGACCACTTGACTTTCTCTTTTCGTTTTTACCAAATACAGATAAAAACATCAGCAACCTGAGCATATCTTTACTCAACAAAATTAGAAAAAATTGTGAGGCTTCACTGCCCAGAAAAACAACCTAAGATGTTCTGAGAACACGCAGCAACGTGAGTGGCCTCTATGAAGAAAAAAAATCTTTGGTGCATTTACACAGCAAAAAAAAAATAATTTTCATAGACACTGCTATTACCTCTCACTAAAGTTTTGAAAGACATTATTCTCCTAAAAGATAAGAGAGAAGAGGTGGGGGAGGAAGGAAAACTATTATGGAATGACGAATAAAGGCCAGAGCCACAACCACAAGATTGATGTGAGTATTACAGTATGCAAAGACCAATTCACTGCTTAAGGGTGTCAAAGTGCAGTCCTGGGAGACAAGAGGAGTCTGAGCAATGAGAAAAGAAAAGGCAAGAAAAGGAATGTATGAAGAATAGCAAATATTAGGGAAATGAAGAAAATAGAAGGAAACAAATGTCACTTGAAGGGGGTATAAAGTGCAATTGCTTCTTCAACTTGGCTAATCCACAAATTAATGAAACCAGAACAAACAAAACTCAAACCATTACTCTACACATTCAAAGGTGATTCTCACGGTGGCCATCCAGAATACAGCCAAGTAAGTGTGAAAGAAACAACAGCACCATAGCATGCAGCATAATGACATTAATGCAATTTTATTTTTTTCAGCCACTTTGCTTTTACTGGAAGATCTTACACACTACATGAGCCAAAACAGGACATTGATAAACTGCACTTTCAAATTATTTCAGTGAGGCAACACAGGTGCATAGAGCTACTCGGGTACTGATGTATCTGGGTGGATATTTAGGTTTTTGTTCTACAAACCACTAAAATATTCAAGTATATATTAAAAAATAAAATTAAGAGGTCAGATATTTGCTCTTAAACAAACATTCTTGTCCCAATTTTTGTTCACTGACACAATATGAATATTTTTTTATTTACTTTTTCTAAACTTCTATTAAAAAAAATATCTGTTAAATAAACATACATGCCTTCTTCATGCCTTCTACTTATCCCATGGGTTTTAAGATAGAACTGTATCTCTGTTTCAGAGCTCTGCAGTCTGGTGCAAAACTGCTTAGAGAGAACTCAGTTAACTTTTATACTGCAAGATCCCTCTGTAATTTTAGAGTAAGAAAACGTCATTAGTATCAATACAGTACTATAGGTTTCATTCTGCTATATTTGGTAGGACCAACTTTCCCGTTATTGACTTAAAAGCAAGTGGAGAACCTTTTTGTGAGGTTATGAATCAGTGTGAGACTTAGGGTTAGGTTTTTTGCGCTTGGGCTGTTGGGGTTTTTTTCCTCCTCCAATGTGAGATGTTATGTGATCATAAAATATTTTATCATGACTTGAGGAGGACTGAGTTTTGGTTTATACTTTGCTTCCAATGAGAAAATCTTGAGCCATCCAATTCATTCCAAGTTTGTGACTTAAAACAGAGAAATGGGCAAATATTTAGCCTATCCCTAATTATCTTCTATATTTCTGAATATGCAATATGGAATTTTCCCTAAGTGATTTGACAAGTATAAATTAACCTTGCCCTTAGCTTATACAGACAATGAATCAACAGTTGGTGTTAAAAGGCTGCAGCTTTACCGTTAACAATCAATACAAGTTTTCAACAGGAATACACTTAGCCAGCACTAATACAATTATATTATGTTAAATAATATTAATACCAAAGGCATGTCAATTGTGGGACCACACCAAAGTCATAATGTTCTCCAACAACTGTCTCTATTCTTTAAACATCTACCTAGAAACAAGACAAAAACATACATTCTGTGAAACTGCTGTTTTGCCAGACGGTTAACTTTAAATCAGTTATGTGCTATATAGACTATGCTCCAGAAAGTCAAGTCCAATTTTCACATCCGCAGATGTAAGAAAAGATGTAAGATGTTAAATGCTTTGCATGAGGGATATCAATGGTGATAACTGTCACCTGCAAGCACCTGTATATTGACAGGGGAGATTCATTCCTCTTTTAAGACCCAACCTGCCCATCCAAGAATTCTTTATCATAATTCATGCTGTAAATATCCTACTTTTGCTGCCCACTGATTCTGCTTCACAGAAATAGACTGATGAGCATTTGTTTAGTCCCAAATACCAGTTATCCAGGTGCAAGCAGGGGTTAGAGGTGTATACTCAAAAATATCTGTTATAAAAGCGACGTGATGCCAATTCCCAAATAAAATTTTAAGAAACTGGGGCCATATTTTCCACATATTTAGGTGCCAGAAAGACACCAAGTGTGATTTTTAAAGCTTTCATTGCCAGGAGACAAATAAGGCAAATCCAAAGAGTCTGTTCTGGGAAGGGGTTAACAAGCTTTGCCTAGTACTGTGAATTATGCAAAAACTCCATTAACTACCTTGAAACACCTCTGAGGTGAGAATCATACTCACAACAGCCCAGAATACTGCATATACATTTACTTTTTTGAAAATCCCACTGTTTGTCTATGTACAATTTTAAGTACTCTAAATACATATTTTAAGATTTGGCCCTTACTTCCAGATCTTGAAGACATAAGCTGGCATCCAAAAGACTAGTGTAAATGCAGCGCTTTACACATACACTGATTTTAATTATCAATTGCATCTTTAACTATAATGAATTAATTCCTGGTTACATGAATGATGGCATTTATATTTTAAAAGAAAATATCACAGATCAAGAAGGCATGCAGAATCACAGACCATGCAGCTAACTCCCACTAGCATCTCCAGTTATCCACTAGTATCTCAAGTTATATCTTGTAACTCAATAGTCTTTCTCCTTATTAGAGAAATGCCTCTACACTGCTAAAGGAAAATAAAATGTACACCTCATACAAGACTTTCTAAAATTTGAACAGGCATTTGAATGTGCCAAGAGTAGCAGCTGTTTTTGCCAGAAAGAAGATCTGGCAGACATTTAGTCACAAGGTCACTGCTTATGGGGCTTACCCAAGAGATGTAATAGAAAGCAGGAAATGTTGGCATTGCTATAGGAAAGGTTGTCCTTGATGAACTGGAAGGAGAAGGGCTGTTTTGGCCACAGGCGCTCAGCAGCAGTTTCACTTTTTAGGAGGATTGCACAATTTCATCAGCTTTTGAGTTCACATTCCTGAGTTTCAGGTTTGAATGGACAAAAAATGTTATAATCACCAATGCAGGAAGAACTTACAGGACCAAAAATCATACACAGAGGCATCATGAAATGTAACTGGATATGGCTATCCACACTCAGTGGAGATTTATATGCTTCCTGAACTAAGTGACCTAAAACTGTGTGAGCCCCTGTGACTTCTGCAATTTCGCAACCCTGGAATTCGTTGCTAAAGTTTGCAGGAGGATTATAAATTAGAAACTTTACTTCTCTTATAAGCATTAAACTGCAGACCCTGCTAGTGGTCTAGATATATAAAAAGGGCCGTCTTCATCAGCTTGCAAAAAAGTGTGACCTGGCAGATTGTAGGGTGTAAGGGCATATTTATTTTTCTTGATATTAACTCTGAAGCCTAGTAACAATAAGTTGGATATCAAGATCTCCAAGTATTTATTTCTTTACTGTAGGACTGAAGTGCTTGGCTGAATGTTAACTTTTCCAACCACACATTGCTAAACCCTTAACCAAGGCAACGACACGTGCTAGTTGCATCGTCAGATTTCCAGAGGAAATGTTTGTAGAGCTACTTCTGATCGCATCTCAGCTATCAGGTCTTCAGTTGTGACTCAGCTGGTCCCCATGAGCCCTCTCACTCTGCTCCATTTCTGGGGAGAGCAAAGCAGTGCAAGACCTCACACATGACATTAGGGAAGGAAGTTCAAGCCAAGGTCAAGCATATTACTCCATTCCTAGTGCGACTCATCTGACCATCAACACCATGATCTTCCCCAAGTGATGGCAACAATGCAGGAAATGCATTTCTAACCCAAGAACACATCATAAGCTGGACCCTGAAAATATAAGGATGTTGTAAAATAAACTGCACTAAATATAAAAGTTAACAAGGCATGATTTTATTGCTCATTTCTGTGTTACATCAATTAAACAAACCTCCAGTTCTGAAATTACCTGAGTCACCTATTGTCCAGTTTCCAGGTTGGTTTCCTGGGTGACAAAGGAGCTTAAAAAGGTTTATTGATGAATTCAGCTATCTCTTGGTGTTATTCACTAGACTTTGCTAACTGTGATGTCATTTATACTGACTGTTTTAAGAGTGGACAAAGTATCTGAAGACAAGGGCAAGAAATAAAGGAGATTTGTGAAAGGGAATGATAGGAAACTCAAAGCCCTCTGAAGTCAGTGGAAAGTTCTGTAATATTCACTCACTTTTTATTTATTGTGAGATTAAAAGCATTATGTAATTGTGAAAAATTACTATTATTCTGTTACTGAGACAAATGCAAAGCAATAAAACACTATTATATGAAGCAGTGACCATGGGAGAATTGCTTCATGTTCTGGTTATAAAATGCTTTCAGAAGTAAGTGTTTCGCATCTGAAAACTTACCAAAATTCATTTAATCTTCCCTTTTGGTTAAAATTTCTGTCCCACTTTGTTCTGTTCTTTTTCTTGTTCCACTTAGTGATGTATTTCTTCCTCCCTACCTCTCAAAAGGTATTGTATGTAAAGGTCAATTCTCTTAACACAGCTTCTGCCCACTCTTCAGCTAATATATTATAGCACACTATCAAGTTCCCAAACAATTGTTCACTTTTCATTAGAATGTGCTAGATTTCTCTATTTCTGCAGTGTTAGTAAAAATGGTGTTGAGTTGTTGACTAGAAATATGAACAAGCAACTTCTGCCCTTTGAAGTGGAATGGAATTGATTCATCTTATTAAAAACAGACCTCATGTAAGCTGGAATTTGTGCTACAAAGTTAATGCTATGAATGTGCAGATAGCAAGTTCTCTACTATACAGTAGCAATTCTATTTTTATGAGTAATTTTCAGCTTCTGATGCATCATCTTAGGTCATGATATTTCATATTGATTTGATAGAAACTGAACGTTAAGTCAGAGAAAGTAACTCATACATGAAAAAGACCCCCTCTATCTACTACTATCTGCATTTCCCCATTTTAATTTTCACCCCCCATAAAAAAAAAAAAAAAAAAAAAAAAAATTAGGGTAGGAACCTTACTCCCATTCCATTAGAACAAATGGAGGCAACAAAACTGAAAGAAAACAGCTCCAGGTTGGCAAAGAAAGTCACTATCAGGAGCTGAGATAAAGAAAGCTCAAGAAAATCAACATAATAAAAATGACAATAAAAACAGACACAAAAGTTTCAAAAGTTAGGTATAGAGACAGCTACAAAACTAGTTTATGCAACATATATATTACATCAAAACCAAATAGCTCTTTGAACATTATTGAGACTATTATTTGAAATAAACATTAGAGAGCTTCAAAGTCAGAGCTACATAATACTCAATTCACATTTACAACAGAATTAGGATGCAGGTTTTCACAAATTAATACACCCCATTTAACACAACCATATACAACACTGTACCACAGATGTTGCATTTTTACATGGTTAAAAGTACTGCCGTACTCTTCAGTCCACAAGACAGAGGTTGTGATAATGACACTACTCAGACTGGTTGAACCATGCTGCAGTATGGTGAGGAAGCCCAGGGCACATGTACTACCCCACTGCACAACTGAGTCCTGCAGATGATGCTGAATAAGGAGCTACTGCCCCACAGATGACAGAAACAGGGAGCTGATTGAAGTCCCCATAATTCAGGAAGAGATGGTTAGTGACCTCCTCCTCCACTTAGATATACACAAGGACCAGATGGGTTACAACCAAGAGAACTGAAGGAGCTGGCAGAGGAGCTCACCAAGCCACTCTCCATCATTTATCAAAAGTCCTGCTCTAGTGGGCAGGTCCCAGAGGACTGGAGGCTGGGCAATGTGGCAACTCTCTACAAAAAGGGCAGGAAGGAAGACCCTGGAAACTACAGGCCTGTCATCCTGACCTCAGTGCCAGGGAAGGTCATGGAGCAGATCATCCTAAGTGAGATCATGAAGCATGTGTGGGAAAACAGAGGGATCAGTCCTAGTCAGCATGGGTGCATGAAGGGCAGGTCCTGCTTGACCAACCTGATCTCCTTCTACTGTAAGGTGACCCACCTGGTTGATGAGGGAAAGGCTGTGGACATTGTTTATTCAGTCTTAAGTAAAGCATTTGACACTGTCTCCCACAGCATTCTTCTGGAGAACTTGGCTGCCTGTATAGAAGGATTCTTTGCTAGGTTGGAGACTGGCTGGATGGCAGAGCCCAAAGAATGGTGGTAAATGGCATCACATCTATTTGGTAACCAGTCACTAGCAGTGTCCCTCAGGGCTTGGTGTTAGGGCCAGTGCCGTTTGATACCTTTGATAATCTAGATGAGGGGATCAAAAGCACCCTCAGTAAATTTGAAGATGACATCAAGTTGGATGTGACTGTTGATCAACTGAAGGATACAGAGGTTCTGCAGAGGGATCTGAACAGGCTGGATGGATGTCCTGTGGCCAACAGTGTGAGGTTCAACAAGGCAAAGTGCCAGGTCCTGGTTGTGGCCTTTGGGCCACAATAACTGCATGAAAGGCTTCAGTCTTGGGAAACAGTGGCTGGAAAGCTTCTTGGTGGAAAAGGACCTGAAGATGCTGATTGATGGCCACTGAACATGAGCCAGCTTGTGCCCAAGCAGCAAAGAAGGCCAACAGCATCCTGGTCTGTATCAGAAATAGCACAGCCAGCAGGGACAGGGCAGTGATCATTTCCCTGTACTGGGCACTGGTGAGGCTGCATCTCGAATCCTGTGTTCAGTTCTGGGCTTCTCACTACAAGAAATACGCTGAGGTGCTGGACCAGGTTCAGAAAAGGCCAACAAAGCTAGTGAAGGGTCTGGAGTGCAAGTGTGATGAGAAAAGGTTGAGGGAACTTCGTTTGTTCAATTAGAAGGCTCAGGAGGGACCTTATTGCTCCCTACAACTCCCTGAAAGGAGGCAGTAGTGAGGTGGGGTTCAGTCTCTTCTCCCAAGTAACAAGTGATAGGACAAGAGGTAATGGCTTCAAGCTGCACCAGGGGAGGTTTAGATTGGATAGCAGGAAAAAGTTCCTCACAGAGAGGATGATCAGGTGTTACAACAGGCTTCTCAGGAAAGTGATGGAAACATCATCCCTGGAAGTGCTCAAAACTGTGTCGATGAGGCCCTCAGTGACAGTGATGGTCTTGCCAGTCCCAGGGTAAGAGTTGGACTTGATGATCTTAAAGGTCTTTTCCAACCTAGATGATTCTATGATTCTATGCTTTCTCCATCCAGCTCCTTTTTTCTCCACACTCTCAGAAACACCCACCAAAAGCCCCTTGAAAAACTCTGAAATGGAACCAGGATGGACCTGTTGGGCCACTGAACTCATCCGCCCACGATCCCCAGCAATCCCCTAATCCCAGTAAGAACTTTATCAAGCTCCATGTTGATGAATATGCTTAATTACTCAAATTTCAAAGAAAAATTTGCTCTACCTCAAGCACCTACATGCTCTCTCTCACATCTGGAGCGTCTTCCTGTGAGCAGCTGCAAAAACACTTCTCTGCTCAGCTCCAAAACCCCTCCTGTGATGCCTGCAGAAAACCTTGACAATGTCTTGGCTACTCATGTACTCAGACTGCTGTCTATCATGTTTATAAATATTGTCTCATTTCCTCTCATACTATCACGTCAGCCTGTACCATCTGTTGCCTCCTGTGACATGTGCAGACTGAGCTCTTCACAGCAGCAAGTGATATTTTCTTCTATGCTTGCACAGCACCTAGCAGAACCAGTGCTTATCCACTACAGGGTCCCCCAGGGCCATAAGAACACAGAAAATAAACAAAGCTAATGAAGAAATCCTACTCTACCTGTTCACCTTCCTCTTCACTTTGTAGGAGAAGCCCATAGGCAATCCACACAGTGATCTACTGATAGAGGGAGGTTATCAACCTTTTCTGCTCAGCATGGTGAGGCTGCCCTTATGTTCCACCCAGTCTGGGCTCCCAGGGCAAGAGGGACATAGATAAATAAGAGAGAGTCCAGAAGAGGCAACTATGGTCATCAGACGCCTAGAGAACATGACCAGCAAAGAGATCTTGGGGAAGCTAGGCCTGTTTCATATATTGAAGGGGACACTTCATTTTGACTTTTATCCCATTACACTTGATGTATAATCAGCTTCTAACTTATTGTAGCTGATGGCTTTGATCTCATACAGTGTGAACTTGGGCAATAACAGGAATCATAGAATTATTCTTTGGGCTGGAAGAAATGTTAGAATTTGTCTAGTTCTAGCCCCACTGCCAAATGCAGGGATATCTTCCATTAGACCAGCTTTCTCAAAGCCACATCTAACCTGGTCTTGAACACTTTCAGGGATGAGGCAGCCACAGCTTCACTAAACAATCTGAGCCAATGTCTCATCACCTGCACAGTAAATAATTTCTTCCTTACATCTAATCTAAGTTTACCTTCTGTCAGTTTAAAACCATTCCACCTTGTCCTATCACTACGTGCCTTTGTAAAAAGTCCCTCTCCATCCAGCTTTCTCGTTAGCCTCTTTAGGCACTGGAAGCTGCTCTTCTAAGGTCTCCCCAGAGTCTTCTGTTCTCCAGTCTGAACAAACCCAACTCTCTTTACAGAAATAGATACACAAAATAAATGTACATTTGGAATTACAGGAAATTATTGATTACATGAACACTCTTGATGTGACTAAATACACAGAGATCTCTAAGTCACAGAAAGAATGATCTGTGCTTGTGCTTATATACTTATACACTTGGTCAAGGATATCCATTGGTAATATCCTTATGTATCATAATTTGGCACACTGCCCAGTGTGAGACCACATAGGCAGGTGTCAGGCAGCACTATGCAGGCACAGTAGGCATCTCCCCTCTCCCCACACATGCTGCTGCAGCAGAGATAAAACAGAGGACCAAACTACATAAGGTTTTTTTCTCAGATGGCTGAATGACTTCTGATGCTAGATGAAAACCAGGTATCTTAGACACAGCCTTGTCACTCTGGACCTGGTACAGAACTTGCTGGCATAGCAAGCCCAACCCATGTGGTAAAATTCTGAAAACTCCTTCCCTTGGCCCCTTTTTTTTTTTTTTTAATTGTATAATGAGTGTTTAAAAGCTTAGCAAATAGAGTCCTAAAAATGTAATTGTAGCTTGGTAGCACTATTAAATATGTATACTGTGGTCTTTTTGACAATTGGTTTAATCCCTTTATAAAGTCTTCAGAAGTTCCATCACAGAAGCACGGATGCTGTTTTGATCTATTTATTACTCTTAAGTGCTCAGAGAACTGTCCCTATTTTCTAATTAACACTTTGAAAGATAAAAAGCTATGTATTAAATCAATCTGAATGATGGTTGTTTGTGAATCCCACAAGATAAGGCAATTTGCATGTTCACTTTGTACTTACAAACTAAATCTGCACATCTCCAAAGCAGCTCCTTATAATGTAAACCTTTTGTGAGTATTTGTAACTTAAAAGAAAGTTTGGCCTAGTACAGAGGCAGTGCAAATTATCTAAAGGACTTCTTTACTGAACATGATTAAGATACAAAATTATTAGGTTGTTATTTTACATTGTTTGCAGAGAAATTTGAGGAAACTACTTTAGGAACGTTAAGTGTTCTTCTGTTTTGTTTCATTTTCTTCTTTTTTTGTGCATGTAGTAATATGAGTGTGCTCATGAACAAGCAACCAGTCCAAACAGCAGCCACTTTCACATCACACTCAGGTTCAGCTTCCTTTGACATGAATTAAATCACTGCTGAAATCAACTGTTTATCATTCTCACTGAGTGTTAAGCTACAACTTTGAGACTTTATAAACTGAATTAAATTAAAACAGTGCTTTATTGCTGGAATCTAGTTCTGATTACTTAGCACTGTAAACATATTCAGAGAAATACATTTTTCACTGCTGTGAAATAGTCACCCATCTTAGATACAACCCCACCCTTTCTAAGAAAGAAATCAACAAAAGCCGTATCTCCAAACCTTTCTTGTGAAGATCATAGAAGGGACTTCAAAGATCACATAGCTCCAACCCCTCTGCCACGGGCAGGGACACCTTTGATTAGATCAGTTTGCTCAAAGCCCCATCCAACCTGGTCTAGAACAATTTCAGGGATGGGGCATATTACAGTTCCAAATGGCAAGAACATAGCATGTACACATACAAGACATTTTTTTTTATACTATATTTTTTCTTGAACTTCTCATCAGAAATTATTTCTTTCAGGTTTTGCAATCTGCTTTCAACAGCTGCTTTGGCTTCTCTATAACCACTGGTCTAAACAAGGACAAGAAGAAGGACAAATACTTCATGGCTTCATGGCTTTTAGCCGCAGCAAACCTTATCATGGCTCAGATATAGGATACCTCCTCATTTTTCAAATTCCACATCTTCCACTAGCAACAGAGTAAGTGGAAAGTTATGCCATAAAATACCTTTTGTTATGCTATAAAATACCTTTTATATGTTTGTTACACCTCCTTACTAGAGTTTTCAGTTACTGTCTTGTATTCCTGTAATCAGAAAGGTCCTTTTCTCTCCTAAAAATATTACTATCTTTTTCCCCACAAATCTCCCTGATCTTCAGATCAGTAAATTTACCCTGAATTACAATTCTTTTTTCTGACTTTGATTGCAGCATTGACCCCTGTAGTACAAAGTCTCTCTACATTTATGTTATAGACATATTCAACACCTCTCCTTCAGTATTCTATATTAAAGCCTCCTATCTTCAGTGGTAGGACAAGGTAAGTATATTTTTGTCCTGGTACTGCAAGTATACAATCAAATCTTTGTGCTCCAGGGTTATTCTGAGTCAGGAGACACCAAGAATGCACATCTGACACTCCTAATTCTGGAAACATGAGATTCAGAGAAAAGTAAAATTCTTTCTGGGAGCACGAAAGAATGTCACACCCCCTGGGACATTAAAATGACTTTCAACTATTTTTCATTTATATAGTCTTTAATCCAAGGACCTCAAAGCACATCAATTTGTAGACCTTCCTATACACCTGTGACAGAGCATATGTATTATTATGCCTCACAGAGAAGGGAAAATAGGGGTACCTACCTCCCCAAGTTCATTCAAGAACAGAACTATACAGGGACTATTCCAGAAAAGATGCAGGAAAATAATTCAAGAATCCACAGTCTTGGAGACGACAGAAACCTCATGGAGACTAGGGCAGGAAAAGTACATCAGAACATGTGTATCAGGAGAATTTGCAAATGGGCTAAATAAAGAGATGGGCTCCTATCTAGATGAAACACCAAGAAAAGTGGATACAGTACAAAGACTAAGAACAATTCACAAAAGCATGGTAATATAAATGTGATAACTCTTAAGGTTTTTTTTTTTTTTACCCAATATCCTAAACTTTCAAGTGGTGCATAAACCTAAGACTTGTTTTCAACAGTGGCACATCAGAGAAGACACAAAAGCTCAATTTGCGCTGAAAGCTGATGACAGTGCTACACACAGAGTAAATATTTTTTTATGTAACAGAATAAAATAGAAAATAGGACAATATATGGGATTATAGTGGGCAGAGATCAACGTAAAATCTTTCACCAAATCCTCTTCTATTCAAGCAGATCTTTAAATGCTAGTACACAATGATTGGTTTGTCCCACCAGTCAAGGAAACCTAGGTAGGTTGATAGAAATTAGCTAAACCAAGCTAAGCAGGCTGAGTGAGCACAAACCATGCCAAGAATGGCCAAGATGATCCCTTGGCACAGGGCTGTGGCTGCTCTGCAGGACAGTCTAGCAGAGCCATGTGGAGCATCTATTAAAGGTGCCTGACTTACATGACATGAATTTGACACACATTCAAGAAAGCAATGAGTCATGAGCACAAAATGGTCTTGGTGCCTTACTCAGGCAGTGAAAGAAAATAAAAAAGAAAGATATTGCGTTTCCCAGGCTGAGGTCTGCCAGGCTTTGGTGAGGACAGCCTAAAGATCTTCCATAATAAAGATCTGTGATGGTGGGAAGAGTAAGCACAGCCCCACAACACAGACATCAGCTACATTTTCATGTTTGGGTTTTGGGTTGTTTTGGTTGTTTTTTGTGGGTTTGTTTTGTTTTTTTTTTTTTTTTCTTGGAGAGGGGAAGGGGTAGTGTTTGTTTTTTAGGGTTGGTTTGGGTTTTTTGTTTTTAAAAAGAAGGAACTAAAACAGCCATCCCAAATCCACATGCTGTAGGAGACAAAGCATATTGATGGTTCAGTTACTAAACACACTGTGAATTTTCACAGTGGATCAGCAGAAAGTTATGAAGCACAGGTGTTCCTGTAATTGTGATACATTGGGAAAAATCATACTGTTAAATGAGCCTCAGCTTCACACTTCCACCTGTGTGATGTGGAAATGTACTGTGGGTACATGGGGCTATAACAGACGATATGTAGGAATGATTACTGGCTTGTTCAGGACCTGCTAAGGTTTATTTCTCTTAATTCATCTGAGTGTATAATTTCGGCATTTATATTTACTGCCTTCATAAAGCAGAAAATGTATGTTACACTTGCTGGTAAAAATAATGATACATATGAAGAAACAAAGATAATACAGTGAATGGAAAAGAAATCCTGAAAGTCTGTACACCAGAGGAAATCTAGAGAGACTTTAGGAAATAGAAAGTATTTCAGTAGGAGAATGAAGGCACTTTTTTTGTGGGGGGTTTTCCTTCTTCTTCCAATTCTACTCTACAGTTTTTTGTTTTCATTTTTTAGGGAATGGAGCAGATGATTCCAGAATTAGAAATGTGGGAAATCTTACAATGCAGAAAGATGAGGTCTGGAAGCAGGTGTAAGACAAGATCTACTTGGATTACCTGAAACTGAACATGAGAAACAAACTGAGAACGCTAGCATATAGTTGAATTGATGTTCCTTTAACAGATCTTTGTTAGAATGAGAATTAAAGAGGCAGAATTTCTTAATTCTGTTACAGACCTGTCAGACCTTCTCAAGCAAGTGTTTCAGGATTATAAATACCAAAAAGAACCAAAGATCAAATGAGAAGGAAGATGATTAAATATATATTCCTGCATGCCTTGGAGGTGTTTGACAAGGAACACAAATTCCGACTACTCATGAGAGAGCCTTTCAAGCTGTCCAGGAGACAGCAGACTGCTTTTTGTTCAGGTTAGCTGACATGACAGAATATCTGCAAAATAACTAGTTTTCAGAAATATCCCCCCTTTTAAAAACCATAATCATCACCTTGAAGTGACACCTTTATGAAAGTGAAGACTTGAATACATCATCTCAAATTTTGCATACTCACATCACCTTGCCCTGGACAATGGCTTGATGCTCCATAGCTGAAGTTTTAAAGTGGCCTTCAAAAGTAGCTCCAACAGATAAAAACCGTCAAAGGGACAACTTAATCACAAGGGTATGTTAAAGCAGATAAGTGTTGCAAGGACTACAGGCATGGCCTCTTCCCTAATCACAGATAACAATACCTCTTTTCCAGGGAATTCAGCAGCAGTGGATCATAAGGAAATAAAGAAGGAATCTGTCTTGATGAGATTTTCTGAGCAGACGCAACAAATGCAACCACTTCAATGTATGCTATGTGACAACCATTTACTATCATTTAATGAGGTTAAAAAACTCTAAGCCTAACGTTTTAATCACAAGATTTTTTCTATCAGATATTACCATTTTCCTACAACTTTGTCAACTGAATTTCTTATGACTTCTCTCTTGTATCTTTCCCTACATCTAACCCTTCTACTTTACAGACTCTCCTTTACTCCTTATTCACGCTGGCTTTTTCATCATTCCCCCTTCCTTCTACTCTGTCATTTCCAAGCCCTTTCTGCAGACTTCTCCCCTCTCTTTCTCCTCTGAAGTTTATACATATATTGTTCCTCTGATAGTTCTGTAAATTTTAGCTTACCCAGCTCAGTTGCCTTTGGATGATTCAATATATCTGCATCTGCATGGTCTCCTCTGCTTCAGCAACCCCAGCAGCCCACCCAACAGTATGTCACTTCTCAATGTTCTTCTTGTCCCACCTGGATGGGTTTGGGGTATCCAAGCTCTTTTGCCCTCACTGGTCTCTCCTAACCCTAAATAAATTCAGAGCTGACAGCGACCTATCCAGCAAACCAGATTCTTCTATTGCTGTCACTATTGCTCCAATGGTAATTTTGGTGCTAAATGGGATTAGCCACAACACCTCTTATGGTCTGCTGCCAGTGCACAGTAAATTATTTTGGGTTTGTTTTGGTTGGGTTCTTGTTTTTTAATATGAATATTAAAAAACATAACATGAAACCCAGGCATCTCAGTCTTCATGTTCATATAATACAGCAGGTGGTATTATAAGGCTTGCCAGTTCTTTCCCCGTTTCAGGTCTTCTGTATCAGTATTGCTCCCAGTTACAAACAAGATAAACAGAGAAAGCATATAGAAACTCATGTAGGCTGCAGTAAAGTTGATATTGGTGGCAATAGAGAGAAGGCAGTTAGGTAGGGGAAAAAAAAAAAGGAACCCAGCAGTCCCTAATTTTAACTTTTTGACCTGTAGATTATCCCCACAGGAAGTGGTCAGAGTGGCTGGCATCCATGTTATTTACCAGCTCTAAAGTAAAAAAGCTCTTCAGATTAAGAAATGCTCAGATGTTAAGATATTACCAGTATTTCAAGTATCCATATTTATTGATCTATTCAGTGTTTGAAACTATTTTACCCTTTAAACCTTTTCCCTCCTCTAGAAAATGAATTCATATATGACTTGAAAAATCATTAGTTGCTAGCTTTTAATAAATCTGATCTGTGCATTTTCTTTTTGAGCCCAAAATTCATCCCTATTGACTAGCACTGCAAGTCTCTATCTACATGTCAGTCCCATGGGATGCTGTGAGCTGCCACTTCTACTGCCTTCCCGTACCAGGCTCCCTTTGTCCTACAGGCATGGGTTGATCTTGTCACTAGTTTTCTATCACACCAATTCATGTTCTCCCACACTTATTGAGTGACTTGGATAACTTCTTCCTCTCGTGTTCTTCATAGTCCATAGGATATTATTTTTTTCCAGCTCTACCACATTTTTATCTTCAAACGTCCTTGTCAAACTAGATTTCAATCTTATATCTCATATTCCTTTACCTGATTTCTGTCCTATTCCTTAGCAACAGGAATAGCTTTTTTTCCTGAAAGATCTATCACTTCTACCACTTTAAAAATAATAGGAAAGAAGCAGATGGATTATATCTCCACAAGGATCTTTACCAACTGCAATCCTACGGGAGAAAAAAGAAAAACCATTATGAGCATTGGAGATAAAAAAGAATTCTAAATAAAATTTCTAGTGGTGACCATAAGAAACTTTCAATTACCAAATAAGGCAAATATCACATTAAAACTGTGAGAGTTGGCCCACTGTTACCAGTCTGAGGCAGTCCAGGTTGCTTACAGCTTTGGAACAGCTATGCTAGCCTCAACTATATGAAGCCTATAATGGCAACCCTTTTTGTACCATGCAGCAGACAGCATAGAAGTGGAGGTCTTCACAATTTAAGAGCCTTTTTGCATTACTTGCACTTTTGCCACCTTCCCCTTGTGCTCCATCTCCTGCTAGTCATCCAGATACCATGGTGACAATCCTGCTGCCATGATGAGGAGAGTGAGTGGTGGCCAGGTGCCACCGGGATAATGGCCTTTGACAACAGATGGTTATAATATTGCATTATACCCTTGGCACCATAGCTTGCTAACTAGACTGGTAAAATCCCACACAGCATTTTTGAGCTTTCTTGAGTCTCCCATTCCCTAATCATGGTTTCTCTGAAGCAAAGTACTGCTCCCATAGCAGTTGGGAAACAACCTGTTGATGGGGTTAGGATAAAGACAGTACACCTCTCCCAAAGCTAAGTTGGTCTAGGCTTATCCAGTGTAACAGCAATTGTATGCTTTGCAGAGCATTTAGAATTATACTTGAAAATTTATGGAAAATTAAAGAAGTGCTACAATACAGTATTATAAAATCCCAGCTGTTTTGTCTTCTTTTTAAATCAGAACTTCTTGTTAAAACATTGCAAGTCCAGAAAAACCTTTACATTAAGAAGCTGTTGTAACATCATGTAAAATAATTTACGGCAAATTACCCTCTAGCCTCAGTTTTCCTAATATTATCCTGCTATTTCAGAGACAGATACATCTCTTGTACATTGTACAGGCCTTCAGAATGTGACACTGTTCTCAGAAAAATAAGTGGGATGGGAAACCAACATAAGCCTTTCTAATGTAATGTATACATTTGCTGTTGCTTAACAGTAAAGGAAAAGAGGTAAAAAGCTGACACTGATAACAACGTCCAGTGTCCCAGATGCAGAATACCATCAAAAGAAGTTAATTCCATTTTTTTTTTTTTTTTTTTCCTGGAGCCATTCTAGAATTTTGCAGTTGGAATAATTGAATGAAGAAGAATAAAATGAATATATTTCTATATGAGGTTTGAGAATAACATAGTGACTATTTTTCTCAGTTGCTATTCAAGCATCTTAGCACCATTCTTGATCATAGCATTTAAGTGCCGTTGTTACTCCATTGTGTGTTAAATAATGTCGTTACAATTGTTATGCTTACACACTGAGTTTTGCCAAAATCCCCCACTCACTGCTTCTTCATTAAATAACAACAAACTGTGAGGGTTAGTTCTGCATCAGCACTTCAATTTCCTCATGAAAAATTGGCTTTCTTTTTTCTTGGCTTGTGAGCACCCCAACCAATATCACTCATGCCTTGTTATACAACAAAAGGAAATAATAGCGCCAGCAACAGCAATCTGGCTTTGCCTGCCCATGTTGGGTGCCATTTTGACTTGTGCAGACCAAGCAGTCAGCACTGCTCCCCCACTGCCTTTGTGGACACAGGATGAGGTCTCGGACTCCCAAATCGACTAGAGAGGGGACATTATCTGACCATGCTGGTTAGGTAAGTGCAGAGAAGTGCATTTGCTTCAAAGAAATGTGGACATCATCACATCCCTCTTGCATCCACTTTTTGTTGTGAAGATAATTACAACAGAAAGGGATAAATGACAAATTCTGAATGTGTCTTGCTGCTTCCCAAAGCAAAGCTCTAAACATGCAATAAGGTGAGTACATTTAGACCTGGCACCTGCATGTCCTGGGAACTTCAGTAGGACCCTCTGAGTGCAAGTACTTCCATATCTGGCTTATCAGGCCTTTTGTACAGATCTGTTGATATGCTAGTAAGGAACAGATAAGTCACTGAAATCAAGTCTCCAAGAATTTAGCATGTTTGGAATTCAGTAATTAAAGCACCATGACTTGTTTATAGACTGTTCACCAAAAAGAAGTCCTAACCTCATTTGAGATTTACTACCATTACACAGGCAATAACTGATCAAAACTATAGCTCCACTGACTTCAGTGGCAGTGTTCAGACACCTACATAGGCATAAATACTTTACTATCTCTGGACCAAACCCAAAGCCTGTATTGCAGCTTTACTGTAAGGCATCACCCTGAGAAATGTTAACACCATGTGCACCTTTGAAGCTGGAAACTATGAAACATACAGCAATACCTGAGAAAAAAACCCTCAACTCCTTTACTGAGCAATTCAGTAAGGATCAGTCTCAATCAATACAGACCTACACCAAAGCTGTCAAAAGAACAAGATGGCACCTTCTTCAAAAGATGCAGGATTGGGCCAAAAGCCAATTTTTTTAGTGAGGTTGTTATCTAACAAAAAAGTAGAGGGAGATTTTTGACAGAATTCCGTAAGTGGAAGCTGGTGACAAACACCTTTCACACATTCTGTTTTCCAGAAGAAGTAAGGGAAGGTTCTTCAGTGGTTTAGCGGCTCACATGCTAAACTTCCACTGCTGGAACTATAGATCAGATGGCAGTTTGGTAATTTTTAGCCCAGCTCTTGTTTAGCTCAACAAAGACACAGAAAATGAATCACTCATTTGCTGACTAGAAAATCACAGTTGAGGTCGATTGATGAAGCAGTGCAAAGAAGCCTGTTCTGTCTCCAGCTTGTGGATAAACAATACCAACTACCACCCTTCACTAGTTATATATTCAACTTCTGAATATTTAAAAACCCAGCTAATCTACTATATGACTTACCAGTGATTTGTAGGGAAAGTGTCAGATTATTTTACACTTAGTAACACCCGAAGCAGCTGCCCTATGTGTCTAACACAGAATAATATCATTATGGGGTGGAGGGGAGGGGGAAAGAAAGGAAGCCCAAGTAATACTAAAAAGTGTGTTAAATGATAAACCATGGAAGCGGATTTTCCATTACTCTGTAAAACCTTAGGAGGCCATGAGTTAACTGAAGCAAGCAGAACAACAACAAAAAAAAAGAAGCAAGGAAGGTACCATAGCTACTTTCTTGAAAACAGAACCAATCTTTTCATTCCTGCCATTTGTTAGAATTCTTCCTCCAGGCAAGCTGGACAGCTGCACTAGTAGGTTTTTTAGTCATGGGTTGTAAGCCCCACCTGGCTAGATTTGTTTAGCAGACAGCTGGCAGAACGAAATAAAAAGAACAGGGACATACAAACTGCTTCCAAAACAAAAGCAGAAAAAATACTTTTTGGATGCTTTAGCTTTTGCTGAGTTTATTGGGTGTATGTCTGGGGGAGATTCTTCCCTTAATTTCTACTATCCCTCATCTCTGCACCCCAAAAGTATTAAAGAAGCCAAAGCGAGACTGTAAGCTACACTGAGCAGATCAAAAAGGAAAAGCTCCATCTCAGCCTATTTTGTATATGCACACATATATGAGTGCATATCCACACACACACACTCTCCCTCAATTATGGTTTATAATCCCCAAAGACTGACATTGGGTTTAAATTAACTTTTTTCTTTTTTCTGTTTTTTTTTCTTTTTTCTTTGTTGGCAACTTTCTTCCTCTATATTCTAAAGCCAATAAGATAGATTTTCTTCATCTGGAATGTTCTTTCTAGCTTAAAGATAAGAAGGAGTTTAAAACTGTGGGAATGGCATCTCTCCTGCATCTGTTTCTCTCACAAACCTATCAAATATCTAATTTTTGGCATTACTGCTGGCTCCAACAGGGGATGACATAAACCAGCTTTGTGGTTATATGTTTCACTTTTAATCTCATGAAAATGAAAATCAGTGCTGAAATGTCCCTTTATATGTGACAATGTGGGACTCTTTTCCAAAAACCAAAGGAAAGGGGCGTTACCCTGGTTAAGCTTAATATACAGCATATGTATAAATTTGCTTTTAGTTTGCATTTAGGCTGCTCCTAGCAAAAGCATGTCAGGATTTTTTTAAAATTATTATTACTATTATTATTTTGGTTTACTGCAGGGATTTAAAACAATTTTGAAAGCATCACAGTCACTACACAAAGGAAAATGCACAATAAAAGTAAGATAGTAATCAGCAGATGAGCAGGCTGTTATGTGACAACAAATCTTCTGCAAGTAATATCATTTTCCACACAACTATATGGCCACATTCCTGTAACATGTTTCTGTAGTTAGTGTGAAGGGAATCTGGTTTTTGCATGAGTTCTTTATTAAGAGCTAATGTAGTAATTCTGGATGTATGACTACAGACCGAAATGGCTTGGATACTGTCTTGATTGGAGAACCTTTATGAAAACAAACTCCAAATGTTTAAAAATAAAAATCTGCCTTGACCCTGTTTGAAAGGGAACATGTGAGAAAAAGAATATTTAAGCTTACAGTATGACCAATACCTATGAAACCCAGATGATCTGAAGTTAAAAGAAGCCCAACCTAGCCTGAAATGCATGACAACTTTTATATTCTGTGGTAATGTAACAAATACTAGCTACAGGAAGGCCCTGAAACCAATCTAAGCCATTACACAGCGCAGCACTCGCCCTCTTGAGCAGAAGCCGTTCTTGGCAACCCTCCATCCCTGCCTATACATCTCCACCAAGCATAGACTCCATGGAGCCTAGTGCGATACATGTGTTTGAGAGCCCTTGGTTTACCAAAAACATTGATATTGATATCATATGCTTCAAACAGGAGGAGAGGGCTCATAGGGCTCATAATCTCCTGGGCTCAGGGAAATCCAAGTCTGCTCTCCCCATACACAGAAAGCAGGGCCTGTCCACACTTCCGTCACGCACAAAATCCATCTCTCAACTAGCAAGCAAGCAGGAAAATGGTATTTGGAGGGGGTAATATAAGTCACTCAAGGTGCCTTCATGGCCATCCTGGTCAATCTAGTCTTTGCAACAGCTCCCTGCTTCACTTCATGGTTATTCTATTAAAAAACAAACAAACAAAAAAACCCCTCAACTATTTGTTTAGAAAATACATAACCATGCATCTTTTGAGGTCCTTCTGTTGATTTGTTAGAAGCAAAACCTACGAAATCCTTTGTTTTGACCAATGCACACTTCCCAGGCTCCAGCTGAAAGCAGTCACACTTATTTCTTGGGTTAACTCTCTATAAGAGTTCACTCTCTCCTAGATGAACCTGCAACTTGGTCAACTTCTTTAGTAAAGAAAATTGATTCTTGTTTACTTCTCTCAGTAAAAAGAATCATAATGAATTTTAATATACCCACCCCCTACTGCTAAAAGAATCTCCCTCCTTTGGCTGCATGAGCTTTGAAATGCATATATCAGAAATAAGCCTGGATTTAAAAAACAAGATGAAGAAGAAATTACACAGGTTTCAACCTCATCCTTAATACTTGGCCAAACACCCATGTTTCTTCCTATGTACCTCACCCCAACAAACACTTTCTCCTGCCTATAAACTGATCTCTGCTTTTTAAGCTGGACAACTAATTTTTAAGCTGGCAAAACAACTGAAAGTGTTTCATATTTGTGTTGGAAGATTAACATAACTCATCTCAACTCTGTTGAAAGGATATATTTTACTCAGGAGAGAAATATAAAATAAATAAACAAATAAATAAACCCAACAAAACCCACAAATGCTGAGGGAAAAAGGACATCAACTCTTAAAAATATTTTATAGTATTACCATTCGTATGGCAGAAACAAACAGGCAGAGTGCATGCATATGGGCCCCAGTCCTGTAATTTGGATGACAAAGGAGATCCTTTTGCCTAGGCAGTGCAAAACTAATTTTCACTGCACTGGCACATAACGCAGTGTGATTGCTCCTTCAGTTTTATGTTACAAGGTCACTGGAGCAAAAATTTTTGTGGTTTGTACAGTACCAAGCACTCCAAGAAAAATTATTATATAAATGATTTTATATTCAGTATAAATAAACCCATACTTACTATATAATAAGAGGGAAAATACTTCATTTTTCTGACATAGCAACTTTGCAAAAGTTTGCAAAAAAGCAGCTTTTGATAAAGAAATTTTTCTCATTTCTTATACTGCAAAATTGATTTTACTTTCCTGTGAACTCAAACATTTGGAAACTTCAAACTGAAGTATTTCCATGCATGAATTTATTTTTTTTTTCTGTGCATCAAAGAGCTGAATCCAGAATTCAACTTTTAACAATTCTGACAAACAGAACGTTACAATCTGGCTAAACCATGAAATGTTGCAACCCTATTAATGCTAAACTGTTGATCACTTCAATAAGGAATAGACTTTGCTTTTCCTTGGCTCCTCCAGT
Organism: Forpus xanthops; assembly: GCA_032466535.1. Taxonomy (NCBI): domain Eukaryota; kingdom Metazoa; phylum Chordata; class Aves; order Psittaciformes; family Psittacidae; genus Forpus; species Forpus xanthops. The sequence goes on along the minus strand of JASSUY010039183.1, from coordinate 107,504 downwards.
GGACAGCATCACCCAGATCTCTGTAAGATGCTCAGTTCAGTGTTATCCAGTATAGAACTGGTTTGAAGTTTTTAAAATAAAACATTTGAAATATCAAAGCTGATTCGGTTCAGAACAGACCCACTAAATATTGTATAAAATAAGCTCTTTTTAATAAAAATGCTTCCAAAACAATTATAGAAATTCTGTCAACATGTTTGCTTACAAAAACACAAGCCTAAAAATATTATGGGTGTTCCCACAGCTACATCAATAATAAAAGCTTATGTTTTCCTTTTTAAAAAGCTATGTGACAGCAACAAACACTTGGTAATCCTACTTTTTTTCCACTCCAAGCAGAGAGCTTTATCTGGCAATAATAACTGGGCTCACTTCCTTCAGCACCTGTATTTTCTGAGAAGACAGTAAAAAAGAACCAATTCAGCTTCATGTATGAGTTTTAATGTAATCTCAGCCTCAACTGATGTGACTTTGGGACCAAAGTATTTTGATTTTTATTTTTCTTATTCTGAACACTATCAGTTACATCCTCCAAAGCTTTATTGGGCATACAGAGCAGCACCAGGCAGCTAGGAACATTATGCACTATGATCGCATACATATGCACAAGGACTGTAGCTGAAATAACTCATTCATAATTACAGAAGTACTTGGAAACTTCACCTTGCTTCTCTTTTTCAGTTACATTTTACCATGAATGAGCCCAGGAGAAAAACCAAAACAAAATAAAACAACAAACAAAAAAAAATTAGTTTAAATATCTTTCCTTATTATTTAGATTCCTCATTTCTTCAGTAAAAGTAATTTTACCTAAACTGTGCTTCACATTATACAGTCCTACTTTGGTGCATGTCATAACCAGAAGACTCAGGTCAGTTACTGGAATTTTCTTTCCCAAGAAAGAGCATTCAGGAGGATGCTGGACCATGTGCATAGGCACATCCACCAGTGCAGTATAACTGCATATTTACAGAAATCACTTCCTAGAGAATAACACAAAACGTTTCTCAGCAGACCTGTCCACAAGCACGACACTGGTCCCAACGTTCGATTAAAGGCAGGACCCATATCAATGTTGTAATGAGACTCAAATCCCATGTAATTTACACATTAAAAAGAGAGAGCAATGCATGAAGAAATCAGTTTGGCTAATGAAAAAATCAGTTTGTCTAATGAAATTAAAGTCTCTAATCAAATATTGGCAGGAAAGATATTTAGAAACTCTCCTAATGTCATCCAGCTAATTCTCTCCTATTCCAACTAGAAGGAAAAGCAGTTGAATTTTATTTCCTGCTGAACCTCCCACCCTCAAATCACCAGGAAGACCATGTACTAAAGAGTGTAACTAAGGCAGATTCAGCTGTCAACTATACCAGTATGGCACAGGTAATTCCTTTTACTTCAAAGGTTGCATGACAGTGCAGGAGCCATAGCCCAACACTCCAGGTACGTAATGTACCTTCTGGAGAGGCTTTCCCACTATAAGTTCACAGGGAGGATAAAAAACAAACAAACAAACAAACAAGATGGAATTTGTATGTCCTATAAAGTATTAATTTTCCCATCATCCAACAACCTCTCCTATTACCCTCCTTAACTCTTGCTCATTTGCCTCTCCTGGTTTTGTTCTTGTTCCCTTCCTACTTTCTGCAATTCTCCTTGATAACATCACCCTAGTGTGGCTTCTTCCTCATCCCCAGGCATCAGCCACTCCATTGTGCTGTACCCCACCCCTGGAGCTAGCCCTGGTTCACACAATGCACTTGTCAGATTACCCTTCACACCATGGTCCTACCCTTCAATCCTCTATACTATTCATCCATCTTGGGTTTTACCTCTCTCCTTTCACCTTTTCATATCATGTAGGTTTAGTGAGGGAAGCCAGGCAGGACAGTCTTCCTATTCTCAGCTCTGGTGAGAACCTCATCCAGACACCTAGCAAAGTGACTAAAGAAAATAACCATACAAACTAAAAAGTTGAATGCTTCATCAGTGTACAACCCATTCCCTGATACATAACGCCCACTTCTGTCTATACACAACTCATTGTTACTTTTGTTTTTCTAATGGTATTTGAAATCTCTCTAACACAACAATGTCCCAAGACTGGTGTAGGGGTTTGTTTTTTTATTAACAAAATATGATATAAGGCTTTCCTGGATAACACTGATATGCTGATCCCCAAAGGATGAAAACCTAAGCATGTGAGAAATGAGCCCAATGAGAATATGAGGCAATACTGTACACCAATATTAGGAAATCCATGAAGTTCATTGTACCACATACAGAATATTCCAACAAGAAGAACTGGGAGAGTAAGAGATCAAACAAAGGAATAAATAAAGGATTATCACTGACCATCAAAGCTATCACCATCTTGCTGGACAATGCTTATTAGTAGGCTGCAGTTTTGATGATGGTCTTTTCTTATTTTTTTGTGTGTGCGGTAACATTTTGTTTAAGTATCATATAATTATGAATTCATTTAGTATTGATTTGCAGTGGTTCTGATCATAAAGAATTAATTTGGCATGCCATGAATGCCACATGCATTCATGTAAAAAAATTGCTTTAGTTCAGGTTAATTGATAGGGGGAAATATTATTACCTTTCTAATATCACCATCTGTATACATCTCATTTTTTCTGGTAGATCAGAAGACCAACCTTAATACTTTTATCAGAATTCATTCCTTTTTACACAAGTTTTTATAAGGTAACTAGAAGCTTTATTTATTCAAGCTTTTGGGATTACAGTTTAAAAACAAATAAACACATCCCCTCAAAAATTACCAAACAAAAAAAAACAACACACCACAACCTCTTAGGGCCCCAAATGGCCCCCTCATGTATTTATTGCACTAGGTAGATGAAGCAGTTTTTCATATCCATTTGATGACTCCACAGTAAGAAAAGGTAATATAAAGCTCTCATTTCTTCCTAGTCCAACTGAAAGATTTTTATCTTGAGTGAGAGCTAGCAAACACAGTCACCTGTGACTTCGAACCCTCTGTAGATATGTCAAAATACACTCTGAGCAAATACAACCTTAACTAAAAGCAGATACGCACTTTGGATGCTACATCTCATTGCATCTGTTACAGGAACATGTCAGCCATGTCTTCATCCAGCTGCCTCTGAATGTGATGCAACATGACAAAATTTGATAACAAAAAGGTGTAACACACCATAATGTCTCCATGCAAGCAATTGCAATGCAATGGGATGTGCCATGCAGTAACAGGTGACATACTTCTTCAATCAGTCATGGACTAATTACTAAAGTCTCCAGTTTGGGTTCACTTTGGAAAAAATCTTAAAGTCCTAATGATCATTTTCACCAGCCCATTTCAATATTGCTTCCTGATGCACTCACCCTGGCTTCCCTTCACTGTTGCTGAATTTCCAAGTACCAATTGAAGCTATACCACCTCACCCTACCCCATCAACCCAAAAAAAAAACCCAAACAACCCCCAAACCAATTAATGCCTGGTATCTGGGCTATGCATACACTCTTTGTTAGGGAATAGGTACACATTCACCCTTAAAAATTAACAAAGATAATGTTGCAAAGGTAAGAAGCTATTCTTTCTTTGTGCTATGGGAAGCAATAATGGAGATTTACAGTTCTTCAATACAGCAAAGGATTTCCCAGAATACTAGCTGAACCGCTCTGTATTTTATTGATGTACCAACACATTGAAAACACAGGTTTATTAACTAATAGCTTGACTGAAGTGTAAGATGTAGAGGGAGCCTGGAAAAGGACACTATCTCTACAAAAAACAAAGAAGTGTGGAGAAATTAAAAAAAAAAAAATGAAAAAACATGCTTACTGAGTGGGACTGAAGAAATACCATCAGGCGATTAACTTTGGGGATGGTGAGAGAAATTCAAGTGCCTGGGGAAAACACTGAAGAGTGCAGGGAGATCTATGGGAGGTCTGAGCCTGCAAAATGTTTCCCCTCCTGTTTCTGATTTGCATAGCTTTATCCATCCTGCCATTTAATTAATTTCTTTTGTAAAGGACGTCACAGATGCAAAAACTGAGTTTAAAAAAAAAAAAACAAAAACAACCCTGGCATGTACTTGTAAAATGTCAGATCCAGGCTGTTTTGCAAGCAGCGTTGATGCAAAGCAAGCTCAAGAACACTGGTAGGGAATCAGCTCCACTTGTGCTTCTGTGAGCAATGCTGTCCCCACTCCTCTGAAGCATCCTCCGAGCATCATTCCTCATTCCCAGGCACTGGGAGCAGTCTCCCCTTTACAGAAACCATTGGATTTGGGGATTAAGCCATCCTCCCGTGCAGCCCACTTCCATTTTGTCAATGGACTTTTTCATTTATTTGCGTCTCAGCTGCCAGTACTCAGCTCCTGATGCTCAGCAGGACTCTGAGCAAAGCAAGAAGAATAGCAGGGGAAAACATCCCTCACATCTTCCCTTTCAACTTCAGGCAGCATGGGGAGGCGTATCAATATGTAGCAGATGTGCTGAGACCAAAGTGATCTCTTCCTCATGATTACAGTTGGTTATACCTGGGGATGCACAATTTAATTCAGGCACAAATGTGCAAAGGAGAGTGGTACTAAAGTAAAATAAGTGGTACTAAAAGCTTTGTTCCATGCACAGTAATATAGTGTTTTATTTCACTAGACCTGGCTCACACATAAAGAAAAGAGGCACAGTTTGATACATGCCTTCTCTGATGAGTACTGCTAAATAAGTATATTTGTTCTCAGTGTTGTTGTCATAAATATCATGAAATTTCTTATCTGAAGTTGGGAACTAATGATTCTTTCTCCTTAATGTGCTACAGTGACTCTACACCCTATTGTTTTCTACCATTTGAGAATGCCCAAGGATGTCATTATAACTTCATGTATCAATTTAAACCTTTGCAAACAGTCGACTAAATGAGCAGTTATCTTTGTTTCTGAAAATAGCGTACTTTTCTTTAAACTTCATTTATCAGTAAGTAGGTGTAGTCAATTGCTTTCCAGTATTGATCACAGTATCTATAGCAGTCACAGGGTACCTTTGCTCAAGGTCATTGTAAGGTCAAGTTATGATCAATATGAATTGACTGCAAATAAATTTAAGTAGCTGACATATCTGGAAAAAAGTACCTATTTAAAATTAAGGTGGACCATGTGGTCCCTGTGTTAGAAAGGCTTGTGGACTCCATAAGCACAGAGGAGGTACAAGTTGTCTAAATGTGCACCAGCAGTTCAGCAGTTTTTTTCTGCAATTAGAGTTGGATAACTATGAATCTAACTCTGAAAATGTTTATTCCTGGGAGTATAAAAGCCAGTCTTCAGTCTTAGCCTGTAATGAACTGACTCACCTGTGACCAGAGCCACTGCCTTGAAAGTAAGTAAGTTAATATTAAAACAATACATGCAGGGTCTCTATGTTATGGTCTGCTTCCCATAGGCTTTTTTGTACTCCATGGTCTGTAGAGAATCAAAGGCCAAACTTTTTCAACACCAATACCTACACCTTGTTCTTCAATTCCTGTTTAGACAGCCATGCCGTATTAAAATATTTACATTGAAGAAAATAATCTAGATTTATTTTTTATCATTAGTTTTCCATAGTCCCTGCTGGAGTTTCAGAGAAGATCTACCTTATGATTTAGTCTCAAGGGAAGGGGGTGGCTAGAAAAATTAATTAAACAACCCAAACCTGAGCAGAACAAGTATATTAAATCAGACAACATTAGCCAAGGGAGAGATGTCCCAAGTGAGACAGGCTGTGGGAGAAGACCTGTGATCAGGTTGCTGGCCACTGGATGTCACTGATGCCTACCCAAAGGTAGCCTACAAAGCACTTATGTGACTGTAAAAATTGTGGGTGTAGGAGCAGTTTTGCTGGAAACATTCCACACAGGCAATTTCTAATTTCAGAAAAATAGGCTCATAAAGCTCAAGAAAGCAATATCCAACTTCAAGAGTAATTAGTTTCATTTGTTTGCTTCAGCTTGAGCTGAATAAGAAACGCTAATAAAGAGTAAGTTTGGGGGTCATGAGTAGTTCCAGAAAGTTACAGACATTGTGCTTTTACAAAGGATACCACCAACAGAAGTACTGATTTCAATCTCATTTGAACGAACAAAATCAAACCTTCATCTTGGAATATTCTTCTATCAGCCTTTACCTGCAGGAAGAGCATATTCATTCAGCTTGCTTAAAGGAGATACCACCACTGCTCATGACCATTGACAGCCAACTATTTAGCATGAGCCACACTGAGTCAAAAATTCTCTGACCAATACTGAGGAAATATCTGGCACACATCTGAAAAAAAAAATCTGAAATTATTTTCTATATTTGGGCTACAGAGTCTATATTATTACTGTTGTTATTAATTGAAGCCATTCATCTTGGTTCATCATGTTAGTGCAGCAGCTCTAAGGGTGGGATTTATTTGACCAAATGCAGATGTCTCTCTTACAGACATCTGAGGCTCTTCACACATTCAGGCTAGAAAGAGAGATGTCATTAATGTGGGATTAACCTCATGCTAAAGCAGATATAAAACCATGCCAGATGAAATGCATTTTAAGGGATCTATTTCTCCCTGTTGATTTAAAGGAAGCCCAAATTGACTAGCTCTAATCTAAACATCTAAAGCCAAGTGAACTCATCCTTACTTACTTCGGCTGAGCCAAAAGAAAGCTGCTAAGAAAAGGAAAAAATAGGATGTTTCAGGTGTTTGGAGTAGGCAAACCAGTACAGCTTCTCTTCAAATCAGATCTCTGTGTTAATTCATACCTCCAGAAGGGTGCCTTAAGTCTTCCTACAAAATCCGCTATAAGACGGAGCTCAGACCACATGGATATCAATAATGTGAGGCTTCCCAAGACAGCTGAGCCTCACAGACTGATTCTGCTAGAGGTCTGACTCTGTAAGTTTGTAATCATAGCTGCATGTTTCTAACCCTTCCTGCTGCATTGCTTTTCTCATAAATAAGAATGCTGAACCAGACCACCAAGGGGCTGGACAAGTACCAGACTTCATGCAGGAGAGAGCATGGGAACACACAGCCAAAGCAGGAAGGGCAACAGGACCAACGTTTCCTTGCAGTCATGAGCTATCAGATCAGCCATGTCGCAAGACTTTGACAATGAAAAGTAGTCATCACGCTGGGGAACAGGGAGACCACCCAACCTTAGGACTACCTCTCTTCAGGACTCCCAATATGCCAATGCTAGCCCTACTCAAACCCCACTCCAAGACTTCAGATGTATCATAAGTCTGACCTCCAATTGTACTTCAAGCTTAACTGACATACCAAGCTGGATTTTCTGGTTGGTGTAAATGATGTTGTGGTAAAAGCCACACAAGATAACCTAAATTCCACCCTATCCAAGAAGAAACTGTTCCCTTCATATGGAGCAATTCTGTACACACATCATGTATACAATGTCCATGCAACCTCTTGACTCACTTTGCTATTTAACCCCATATATATTGGAGCCCTTTCAACCTGTCTTGAGACATACATGAAGTGATATTCAGTTAGCACTCAGAAATAACTGCTCTGTTTTTGGAACTGACAAGACACTATCAGCTACTTTTTGAAGTATCAAAGCAAGCCACATGCTCCAGTTCAGATGCTGTAGTCACATTTACATGGACAATGTCCATACCTTTGGCCTCACCACTTTACAGTGGGCAACTGTTGTTGCATTTGAAATCAGCTATACAATGGAAGCGCCTGTGAAAGACTCCTGCTGGAAAGTGTTACCAACTAGGCCTTCTGGTACAAGTCTTTCATCTTAAACTGAGATATAAGAGGGCTTTCCTGATAAAAAGATATATCATCCATTACTTTATATATATATAAATATAACCCAAACAACATCCTCACAAGTGTAGCAATTTTGGGGCCCAAAGCATTCAAGAAGCAATTACAAAATCAATAACACATGCTGCAGTGATTACATTTGATTAGAGACAGAATGGAGGGCATGGGTGGGGAAGCAGAGAAGACCAATCTTCACCCACAACCCAATCCCAAAAACTATAATTCTTCACTGTGATGGTTCTGGTATATAAGAAGGCTTATGCCTTGCACATAAAGAAAAATCAGTCTGCTATATTAATAGCAATGAACACAAATCAAGTCCTTGAGCACTAAATTTAGGGAGAGTGGAACTGTAGCCATATGAAATGAGGTCTCTTCTTCCATCAGTGGGCCAAAAGCCCATATCTCTTGAAAATTTGGATGCTGAAACACATGTTATGGTTTGGGTTCATCCCTCATCACTAACTTATCTTTTTATATTACATATACACACCAAAAAAACCTTAGATTAAGTCATTTATTGATGACTGACTGCTTTTGTGAATATTCTTACTGGAAGTTGACAAGTGGTTTAATATAATGAATATAAATCAACAGACTATGACTTACTCCAAGGAAAAATTATAATAAATTAACTAACATGTTTTGGATTTGATAAGGCCTAGGAAGACCAAGCTACTCTAGACTACTTTACTTTAGTGTTCAATACATACACATTTTAATATCTGAAAACTTAGAGCCTAGAAAGCCCATACAGTAAAGCAAGGAATAGTGGAGTGATAAATGGAAAGGACGTGAGAGGAAATCTCTTAGTGAGGCAATTTGTACCAGAATCTATTCCAAACCAGTGCAGCCCCATGTGTGATCTCCTCCTCAGCAGTTTCCAGCACTCCTGATGCCTTGCAGTACAATGCACCCTTTCACTTGTTTTTTTGGGGGCCTATGTGCTCACTTCCACATACAGCTGGACTTTTTGGTCCTGAAGAACAAGCCAAATTCCCATCTCCCGTCATTTCCCATGGACGTGAAATATGTATAGCTGACATTATGCTCAAAGAAAACACAACTCCTTCAGACTGCAGCACAGCCTCATGATGAGTTTGGGCTTTCTGCACTAGAGTGAAAAAAAAAAAAAAAACAAAACAAAAAAAACAACCAAACAACCCAAAACAAAACAAAAAAATGAACCTTCACTCAAAATTAATATATTACAGCTCAAGCTAATGTAAGGTGCTACATGAGGCTGAGAAAAGAGCCAAGTGCTATGCTACATGGAAAGGGCTGGTTGGCTCCAGAAGTTCCTGACCCTTAGTCTGAGCCAAGAGGTTCCTGGTATGAGCCCCAGAATTGTGCCAAGGCAGTACAGCCATGGTATGCAGGAGAGAAACTAAATACAAGGTTTTGCCTTTCCAATCTAAAGTATTAGTAGGCAAATTGTGCTGCCTCTCTAAAATGTATCTTTTATAGAAAAAATTAAACAGATTTTTATACAATCACTATTCAAGCAAACCCCTAATGCTCACATATTTAAAGGAGTCCTTTTGTTTATTTTTACTGTCTCCAGTGGGCTATTTGCTTAAGTCAGGACTGCCAGATTTGGTCCCATGGAACTTGATCTAAATAAACTGCAGGAAGTGAACAGGGAAAAAAATCTTGTATTGTTCCCCTATTGCTTGAATTGCCTGAACTGCATTCAGGTAGTCTGACCTCTGCAAACATCTGTTAACATGCACAGAGCTTGTGTTCCTACAGTTTGCAAAACACAAACATGATATTAAAAGCATAAATATTTCCTCCCTTCTGAAAGTAAGTTTCCACCTTAAATGATTTAAACTGTGTTGCAGCAGTAGCTAAGGTGGTCAATGCAATTAAATTCAAAACCTGAATGTATTGAACTTTCTGCAATTATACATGGGTCATCTCTGGACAATATGTTGGCCATCTGGTAGCATCTGTGCTGTTCCCACTAATAGAGTTCCTGCTGTGGCTCCAGGCCATGACAGGCAGCACTAAGCAGGTCACATGTTGTGTCTTTCAGCCATATTTAGGTCACAGTTTTGGGGGATGCAGGAATAATCTCATTGCACAAAGGCAATGAAAATTAATAACCCCTCTCAGGTATTTTGTGAATGCAAAAAGTTAAAGGAATAATTTTCACGATTTTATCTTCTCCTCAGCTCTTGGATTACGAACAAATAAGACAACTATTGCATTTAAAACTGCAAAGCTTACTCAGATTTCTCTTTTCTCATCTCTTTAATAAGGCTCCCACACAGATACTGTTCACTGGCCTGCAAGAATAAGGTAATGAAAGTAAAACTCCCTTCCTGTTTTTGGTTCGGTTTGGTTTGGGTTTTTTTTGATAAATACATAGTGAATGCTTTTTGTGATCTGTTTTTGTTACAAAGGGATGCTCCTGAATAATCCTGATTAGTGCCTGCTGCATGAGAATGGTCCCTCAGACTCTGGATGGGCCTAATGGAAAGACAGTGGAGAAAGGACAAATGTAAAGAGTTTTGCAGTAAATCTGCTAAAACTGAACTGCTTTCATGTCGTGTTTTTCACTACAAGCTGTTTTAGCAGCAGACTAATGAAGAATTAGCCTGGTTGTCTGAAACAGCATCACTTTTCAAGCAAGGAAAAAGGCTACCAGCAATTCCTTTCTTATACCTATATGCTTTAATGGCTATAAGAGATGTGTGCACCAAGGCAGATCCACCAAAGATAGTGTTTTAAAATAATGTACCACTGATGTATTTGCTGCAAAATTAATTTAATATGGATTTAAAAAACAATGCGCTCTGTCTCTTGACCAACATAAGCAATTTCAGTTTGACATCAATTAGTGACTAGCTTTTACTCTTATAGACATATTTATAATGGAAAGGAGTGCATTTAGGCTTTAAGGTCCTGCCAACTAATCAATTTGATGAACTAATTGATAATAAATGTTAATTGACAACTAACAGCAGTCAATTAATTGCATTTCAAATGCAGCTCCAGGAAGCTGAGTTGAACATTATTCTACCTCAAGCTACTCAAATAATAGCACAGCAATGACTTTGCAACAAGCTTCAAAGGTCAGAATGGGCTACTTTCCTATTTGTCATAAGATCTGGGAACATGTGTTCATAAAAAGCAGTGACCTGTGCACATGCCTGGTTTGCACTGTAATTCCAGTATGATGGCTGCTCACAATGCTTATCAACACCCCATTCATAAAGCTGTGCCGAGCTGCAGCTATCTTAGCACTTTCTCCATAAAATCACAGGTTCGGACCTAAATTCTCTTGAGGTGACACATGGAACTCAGGTCCACCACTGAGAAGAAATATCTCTTTGGTTAAAGCTAGTATTAATCAAGGTTTGTTTTGGGTTTGTGGTTTTTGTTTGGTTTGGTGGGATGTTTTTGTTGTTTTGTTTTGTTTTTCTGTAGGATGAAGAAGAGTTCCTTTATTATTACTGGATTTTATTTCACTGAAATATTCTCTGCAGCTCCCAGTTTTTTTTTACCTAATTCCAAAAGAAACACTTTGGCCTTTTAGCAGCAACAAAGGACAGGACATTAATTAGATAACACTGTGCACAGGTAGGACAATTTCTGGTATTTTCAACCGAAGGGCATTTTAAGAAACTGCTGACATGGGAAAGTGACCAATTAGTGGTTTTCTTTAATATTTTACCCAGACCTTGAAGGCTATGAGATGGACAAGCCAAGCATATACATTTACTGAAAAAAACAGCACGGAATTTGACACAGCATGCATATTCAAATTATTTAACATTTGCCTATGTTTGCTTTTCAGCATTGTTTGACTTACACTTTGCTCCTCTTCATCTGCACAGCCGTGGAACACTTCTCAGCCTCTTTAATTTACTTCACCATGTTCCCTTAAAAACATCATCTGTTCCCTCATCTTGAACTGCCACAGCTGAGGGAGTTTTTCAGAAACCCATCTCTCTTTACATAGTACTTTAATCATCTTACAGTTTTCTCTGTTCAAAAGCAGGCTACTGGAAGAGACAGCACCCATCACACTCACAAAGCCCCTAACCTCTGCCTACACCCCTGGACTTCACCAATAAACTTTTTAACCCAAACTGTGGTACTTCCCTAGCCAAGGAATAAGTAGTTACAAATAAATTGCCTAGAGCCCTTTAAAAAATGAGCCAGAGCAAAAAATCAGCAGGATTCATGCATTTTTCTAGGACAGACCCCTGAACTTTACAATGCTCCTTATCTCTTCCGAATTATAGTCTGCTGGATCTGCTCAGGATCAGCTGCATCTCCTCTCTAATCCAGCAGCTAGATGAGACCAAGAGGGGTGCATGCTGGGAAAACAAGGACTTCGATGACAGTAGGGCTCTTACATCTCCCAGCTCCACTTGATGACTTGCAGGTATTACGCAACTGATTAGCATCTAAGAGAAATAAGTATCTAGGTGAAGAGCAGCTGGCCCTAGCTCAAAGTTAGATAAGAAAGAAATGGCGAGAGCGTGAAAACTGGCAGGAGAAATAATTTACTTTTACTGAATACTGTTCATTTAAGAGTGCACAGGATGGCATGTGTTCTTGGATCCAAGCTGTTTTATGAACTACAGCTAGCAAAATTAGCTAGATATAGTGCAGTTTTCAATCCTCAGGGCATCCACAGATTTAGTGACACAATTTCTTCCCTTCCATTGAAGGGGTACCACAATAACAATATCTCTGAGGCTACACAGCAGCCCTCCTCCACTGCCAAGACGCCACAGACACCTTATGGGTAGCCGCCCTTATGCTCTGCACACCCACATCAGGTCAAGACCTGCACTAGGGTCCCAGATTCATCTCATGGGCATGGTCTCTCCTCTCTGTACAGCCCCTTGTACCAGCTGCATGCAGGCAGAATGGTGCAGTCAGCTGCACAGAGCCTGCTCCTGAGAGGCAAAGCCATCTTCATGGAAAACCTCTAGCCATACGAATCCTTCTCTAACCAGTTTTGCTGATCATGCAGATCTGAACAAGGAAATGTTTCTTTCCTTAACACATAACAAAAAAACAAATTTTTTTTTTTTTTTGCCCAAACACCACACTTAAAAAAAAAAAAAAAACCAAAAAAAAACCACTAAAACCCCAACATTAGAATGTCCATACCTGCACAGCAAGAGGCGGTAGGAAAAAGTTTAATCCTTTCTGGGGGGGCTCTTAACTTTTCCTGAAGAACTGCACAATCCTTCAAACTGCAGCAACGAACATAGAAGAAACAGAAGCCCTATGATACTGCTACCTTCTTTCCAAACTGATATGCCAGTAATTTGCCTTCCCTAAAATTTCCATCCTGTCATGACAGATAAAGTGGCATGGTCTACCATTCCTAATTGCTGGCCCCAGCTCCTGCTGAATTCCAATATCATGCACAATTTAGTTATGGACTTTAGGCTCCAATTCATAGCCAAACCATGGAAGAGATTCAATTCAATAGCGGCTGGGGTCACAGGAAATGGGTGCCAAGAGTAGCAGACCCTGTAGTAAGATATCCTGAGAAAGACAGTTACTGGAGGCAGAGAATTTACCGGATGGTTTTGTGAGAGCTTACAGGAACCATAAGAGGACAACAATCAAAGCCCTCCAGGAGAGTTAATGCATTAGAGGGAGGAAAATGGTGAAGTCTGGAAGGTGGACTGGCAACTTGGATAGAGAAATGCTTTGGTTTGAGATGCATGTTCTTGTTTTTCAAGCTCCCTACCTGAAAACAAAAATCAGTCAAAACTGGCCTGTGCTGAAGAAAAAAAGTTCATAAGATGACACTGAATCCTCCTGCCTCCAGGTTTATTAGGGAACAGCTTTCACCAGAACATACGGAAACTTAATAAATGGTCACATAATATTTCTACGATACATTAGCGCTGAGAGAAGCTAAAATAACAAGCCACATTTGAAGTCACCTTTATAATGCAGGTAACTGTTTAGAAGAGCAGAAAATATAATTCATAGAATATTCAGAATGAAAACATAACCAAATAAGTGTCCTTTGACACCTTTTCCACAATGACTTGCCCAACCCTATAAGGATAACAAGAAGAGCTGTGGAGGGACTCGCTTCTTGGCTGAAGGGTATTTCTGCAGAAAAGCAAATCATCATGGGTGGCTCATGAACAAAATTACCATAGCTTGCAGGTAGTTGCACTATAGTCATTGCTTTGTACATAAAGGTTTTCAGTGGAGCTTTTAAGCACTTACTGTAATGTCAGAAGTCATTTATTTTATACCATGACACAGACCCTGCATTAAAACTCTCACTGCCAGGAGTCCCTGTGAATGTAACTATTTTTATGGACCAAATGTTGTGGGTCAATGCTCTAACACGGGCTTGTTGTACAGTATATTGCTCAGTAAAGTGTCCCTCCACTGCAGGCGTTTAATAGTCTGTCTGTTGCTTAGACCATTACCAAAATTCTGTACTCTTTCTCTGTTTTATTAAAGCCCAGAGACTCAAAGGGATGCCTGTGGGTGGCATGGGGCTCAGAAAGTTTTCTAAAGTGACCTGCAAATTCTCCAGTTTCAAGGTAAAGGGTCCCAGCCTTTGACCTCCACCACACCAAGCAAGTGGCTACTACTGCAGATGACCCGTTCTCCAGGCAAAAGAGCGGCAAAAGCATCCATGATTGACTTCTTGGGTTTTGGTTGTTTTTTCTTTTGGTTCGGTTTTTTTACATAACCCTGGGGCCACTGTCCTAGATTTTCCTGGCAAGCAGTCAGGAAAAATCCTTCCTCCATGCTGGGCAAAGCTTTCCATCCCAGTCCACGGTGGGAGATGCAACGGGTCCCTTCCCTATCCCAAAGCCTTCCAGCCGGGCGTTCGTTTTTGGCGAGCTGCCAGAGGAGGGTGCTCTCTTGTCAGATGAAGACCCTCCAAACTGGAAAGGCAGAGAGAGAACAGAGGACCAGGAATCCTCTTTACCTTACATCTCCTTTCAGGGAAGAGCACTCTGGTGCCTGCCTTTTTTGAGCTCCCCCACCCCCCTTTTTTTTTCCTCTCTCTCCCTCCCCCCTTTTTTGTCTCATTCTGTCACTCTGGTTCTCTTACAATGGCAACAACAATGATCTTGTCTAAATGATTTCACAGGCTATTATTCAGACACTCAACTTTTAACATTTCAATTTTGTCATTTTGTTGCTACACAAAAGGTGCACTTCTCCAGTATAATGTTCTGAGAATTATGTCAATGAGCAGTAATGGCTTTTAACATTAACTTGATCATTAACAACTACATTATCTGTGGCATAATCAGCACCTCAGTCTATTGTGTAATATTACTGTACAGAGTTTGGAAAGGAAGGCCGGTATTACAAAAAAGTTCCTTAGATTAATCTGTGATTTTTCTTTTAATTGAAATGCTTTTAAAATACTTTGTATGTTTTTGTGAACACTTTTAAATTGGGTTTACATCAATATGTCTTGCCTCTGGAAATGGGTGTTTGGTTTTGTTTTGGTTTGCTTTTTTTTAACCAAAGTAAGAACATCAAGGTTTGAAACAGGTCAACCAGATGAGTCCAACTAAAACAGCACAAGCTGCAGACCAGTTCCAGAAAGAATATCTGCTGTGAAAGTTTCTTACATCCAAAACCTGTTCCATTTTCACATCAGTTTTACTCAATCTGTTCCATCAATTTACCAACAGAAACTATGCAGATGTTAACGTTTTTATATTGCTAGACAGAGGGTTGCCAATTTTAATTTGTCCTTGCCAAAGAGTCAAAGGTAACATGAGAGTTTCTAAATTGTTTTCCATATTTCCTAAATAAAATTGCCCTACAATTCACCTTCACAAAACCTTCTTCTTGGTAACAAATCCCATAGCCTAAGGTATTTCATTATTGAATGCCTGTTCTCGGGCACCACCTTTCCTGGGAGAGAAGGAGCAACATCTCTAACATCTCTTACATACTAAGGACCAGTACTTTAACTGATAGGAAAGCCTTTATCACTCCAGAAGGGATAAATCTATTGATTTTAGTTGAACTATGCTGATTTACTCCAACCAAGCACCTGCCCAACTCCCTACACTGCTCTAAAGAGTCTCCCATTAGAATCTTGGACATAAGCCTTAAGACCACTCTTTAATCAGGATACAGCAATCCCCCACACTTGACACTTCTATTTCTGCCTTCTTTCCAGACAGGAGAACAGCAAAGCCACCAGTAGGGAAGTAACTGTTGCAAGGTCACACACAAGTCAGGAACCAATCCAGAATCAAAAGATAGTTCTCCTGGCTCTCACACACATACTTTTAACCAGCACACCATATCTGTCCATGTGTTAAAGATGAACTGCTGCAGACTTGGTGATCATTTTGTGCTTCATTGCTTACGCACATCATTGACTTTTATGGCCCTACTGGTCAGCGCTATACCACCCAATGGTTATGCTGTCACTCTGGTGTCTCTGGGTTATTTCTATGCTATCCAGGTTTACCAGAGGCAAAAAGAGGAAAGCCAAGTAGCCTTAACCAGTATAGGCTTATAAACCTTATAAGGGCAAGTAGTGACAGGATAATGGGGAATGGTTTTAAACTCAAAGAGGGGAGATTAGACACAAGGATGAAGTTCTTCACTGTAAGGGTGGTGAAGCACTGGCACAGATCTATCAGAGAAGCTGTGGATGCCCCATCCCTAAAAGTGTTCAAGGCCAGGTTGGACAGGGCTTCAAAAAATCTAGTCTACTGGAAGGTGTCCCTGCCTATGGCAGTGGGATTGGAACTAGATGATATTTAAGGTCTCTTCCAATGCAAACCATTCTATGATTCTATGGGCAGAGGACCTATTATCTGCCAGTTTCCACTTTCCTTGATGTACCCTAATACATCCTGAACATAGAAAAGAATGGGATCATCATGTCATAGCCACTCCCAACAACTGGGAAACCAGCAGCTTTGAAGAGGATGAGTGTTTTGTGGATGCAGGGTACAAGTGTAATGCAGTCAGGAGCTGAATAACAATAAAAACAATCATTTAGCTTCATGTATAAATAATTTCATCCTAGTAACAGTTACAATCATAACATTAATGAGAATAATCACAGAGACTCAGAGAAGCATTAGAAAGATGACACTTTCAATTTACAGAGTTAGTTCAGCTAAGTCTTACATGAAAGACATACTTTTAATACAGTGATTACATATTTCTTGGGAAATTCTTGCCTTATTCTTCAACCAGTTTTGCGGGTCAGTGTGGTTATTTTCAGATGTCACTGTGGTTCCTGGGCTTCATACAAAATATCTCTGACTATGTGTTTGAAGATGCACTGGGACTGCCTCAGTGCTGTGGAACCATCAGCAATGCTACACCTCGTAATTGGGACAGAGGGGTATGGCCACACTGCTGCATCCCAAGGGAGAAACAATTAACTCAGACTTAGGGCTGCAAAGGCCTTCTCTATAAAAGGAAACTATTGGGCATCTAGTGAATATGATTGAAAGAAAGCATCTTGTGTTCTGCTACAATTTAAATAAAAGCTTGAAACAAGACAGAACATTTTTTGGAACTTCATGAACAAATATGAATAGGCAGAAATTCAGCTTTAAAGAAGACAGAGGCATTCATACCTGGGCAACTTTTCAGCCTTTGAATGTCACAGTTCTGCCAGTGGAATGTCATTGTTCATGCCACCCAAGAGCTGGCTCAGGTATATTAACTTCTAAGGCTTGAAGACATGCATTTAAGGATTTCACTCCAAAAATTAAAGGTTTTGTTTGCACATTTACAGCAATTCCATTATCACAAATAACAGGATTGTCACATTCCCCAGAACCAGAAGATCACAACTCAACAAGTTGCAGATGCCCATTTAGAAGTTTCAAATAACATTTGTTCATTTTCCAAATCCTACAACTCAAACTACTTACAACTCATCAGTAACAAACACAGACAAAGCCTGTAAAAATGCATTACCCTACCTTTTTCACTATTTCAGCCAATTCTAGCCTAGATACTATCACAAGAAATCAGGAGAAAAAATCTAAGAGTTTTCACATAAGCCATTTCTGTTTAAGGACAGAAGTTTTAGCTCAAATACAATTGTGATGTCACTGAATGCACCAAAAGCTGAATGCAGACACTGCATTCTCATTTTAATACTACTACTGTAGGCGTATTTGAAACACTAGAGCATTTTCAGACTATAACTGTTTGTTGTTTCTGTGGTTTCAAAGATAACAGAAGTTGTTCATAAAATTTATACAATGCCAATGCACTGCATACAAAATACAGACACAGTGTCATAGGCAAAGTATTCCCACAGAGAAAACTTCAGAACACCAAGTTACGATTTAATATTATTGTGAGCATCAATTTAAAATAGAGTGCTTTAGATACAATCCCAAATCCTTAGAAGTAACCAGATAAGCCAAGATTGACTTGCCTGGTTAACTAGGGGACAATTTCAACACCTGAAGAAGCAGCCAATTTAAAGACCATCTTGGCTTGCATGGTCTCAGCAGCATTCCCCAACACATTTCCACCATGAAAGAAGAAAAAACTCAATTGAAAAAAATAAATGAGAAAAATATTTAACAATGCCCAGCATACTTCCCTGCCCTCCTCCTGGCCCATATGACATGATGAGCTCACAGCTGTGCCTCTCCCACAGGTGTTGCAGATGGGATTTCAGGGAGGTCCTTCCAGGCCAGGGATTACCTACAGCTGTTGCACAAAACATGAGAAAGCATCTCTGATACAGTTAATTGATAAGTTCGCTCATCTTCACCACCTTGCTGTTCAGCTTCACCCAGAGAGGCGCAAAAGGAGGCAGATGTGGTATTTGGCAAGCTGTCAAGACACATCTTTCTTTTTAAAAGTAAGGCACACTTCACTGGCTGCTCTCAGCCAGGTCCTTCTGTCTGTAGCAACACTGCTGTTGGCACTGAAGATGCCCTTTCCAAACATGGTCAAGGAGGAGGGAGTGACAGAGGGGGGAAAGAGTAATTTTTTCAAGCTGCTAACCAAAACAGATTCCTGCCCTTTCCACCCAACTCTACTGTCAAGAGCTTCCCACAAACCTTGCAAAAATCCTTCCTCATGGAGGTATACTTTCATCAGTCAACAGACAGATCAAATTCACCTTAGTGGACTTAATAGCCATGGGTCCAGCCGTCTTGCCCCACAGAGAGTCTCATACTGCACCCATAATATGACATGGTCTAGACACCATTGTCCTGACATCAATCATATGCACAACACATTGGAAACATCAGCATCCCACTTTCAGTTTTACCAGAGGTGTCATTTTTATTGTAACATCCATCACTCCATATTCTTCATTCTGCAGGCAGTCTCTCCTCTAAGTATTTCTTGGAGTTTTGGAGCCTGAGGACAGATTTGAAGCTTTGGAAGTATCATAAAGGTTATTCCCATTGACACCCACTGCAATCTTACTGTCTCTCTAGCTAAGCAGTAATGGTCACTTGAAAAGTTAATGGTGATGCTGCCAGTGTAAATCTTGTGATGCCTGCACCTCCTGTCAGAAAAACATTCAAAGTAAATCTGAAATCAAAGTAGGCAAACCTGAAGTTTTGCTTAGGAATGCCTCACCCAGTAATGGCAGCATTGTCTCATTTGATTTCAAATTCACTTTGTAACTTTCCAAACAGGAGGTGTAGCTCAACCGTGGAAGCAGAAGATGCTAAACAGGAACACCACCCCTTTTTTTCTCATGTGGCTGCTGCTAACAGGTGGAGGATGCTTAACAAAACCCATAGTAAAGCCTTAGTGCCAATGGGAGTTATCTACCCACATTATGCTTTCAGGTTTGTGCTTCACAGCATGGATGTATAGGGCTTTTTGTTATTCCAGAAACCACCAAGCACAAACGGAGTGGTTCATTCCAGCTGAACTTGGACTTTCTGCATGAGCTGATATTTTGGAACGTAGTTTCCTCCTTGGAGCTGAGATGGGATTTTTCTGGCTTCAGCAAAGTGGCAAATTGTCTACAGCCCTTAACTTCCACTCCTAGCATATTTTCACAAAGTAATTTGCAAGCAAAGAGTCCAGAAAATGTTTGGTCAGAGCAACATGTTTTACAGCCACTTCATTTGAAAGAACAGAATATTTTTGGTAATATTGCTGGAATGACAGCTCCCTAGTTCTTCACTGCACCATTTGCTGCCTTTGCACACATTTATACCTTTATATCTAGAGATAAAATTGAGCAGCACTTCACCATGAGTGATTTGCATCCATAGTCAGGATGCATGAACCACTTTACCCTCTGTAGGGCAAGGGGGACACACTAGACCCATGCAAAGACAGCAGAGGACACCTCTGATGGAGACTGAAGCTGCCCTAGCAAGTTGACTCCAGTATCGCCTCCTTCCTCCATCATGCTGCTTCTTTCCTGATGACACTTAGCTTGGAGCTGGGAAGGTCGAAGCTGGCAGACTGGAAGATTGCCTAATGTGCTGTGACTGACATGTAATCGAATATTCAACCACTGGTCCTCATGCCGGCAGTAAAGTGAATATGACACCCTTCAGCTTAGTTGTGATCACGCCTCATTCTTCTTCAAACAGTTTCATAAAGGTGCAGCCTGGCTTCCTTACGAAACGTATGTGTGAGATGGGAGAGCAGTCACAGAGGTCACCTGCTGCTGGGAACATGCCAAGGACCTGCAAGGGACTGACCTTTAAATGCCACTCACATCCCCAGTGTGTGCCCCTGCACCTCATGCTGAAGTGGGACTCACTGCACGCTTTGCTTTCACAGCCGCCATTGGGCTCAATGACCTGGATGAGCCACCTGTTCGACATCAGATGAGTTTTTATCTCTCATAGCCTTTTTGGATCTGTGAGTGCTGAGAAAAAAAAGACACACACACACAACATTTAGGGGTGAGAAACCCCAAGGGAAAGAACTCAGATGTTCGGGTCAGGCTTTAGAAAAGGTATCAATTCTTCTTTCCACTTAGCACAGCCTGCTGCCTGCTCAGGCTCTTTGTCTCTACCCTCTTCCCAGTACAGAAAGCATTTCCCTTTTAAATGACATCTGAGTGCTGACATGCTGGAGGCACCCATCCTGCATCATCTCTGGCAGATGGAGCAGCTGGCCATGATTTTCGGGATTGCTTAAATAAAACCGCAGTGCCATATCAAGAAATGAGGAGAAAATGCTCAACAGTGCTTAAGATGTTTAAACATCACAAACTGTCTCAGACTTCAGATTGCTGTACTGTGCATTTTTGGTGATGAAACTGTTCTTATTGATGGTAATAGTAAAATCTCCATCATGATTAATTTTCTTTTCTTTCTGGAAGGCAGAGACAAGTCCTACAATACTCCTGTTCTGACCCAATATCAGACTTTTGCCTTCCTACATAAGGAAGAAGTCTGGACAGTTGAAATATCACAAGTCAAATTCTTGAGGTTTCTGGAGAAGGGAGATGCACTGCTGCAAGCTTCAGACCTGAAATACCCCAATGCTATCAAACGAGAAGCTGACCAACTCCTTCAGTTCACAAAGCCAGTAACATTTCTGCATGTATTTCAGAGACATACAAGCAATTTTAGTGCAAGCAGCAATGTTCAAGCCAACATAAATGCCAGCTTTCCTTTTTCCCTATGGTTTTGCTTGTTTTGCGCTAATTAGTCTCATGGCCATTTCCCTGCCCTCTGGAGATGGCTCTGTTTAGTGGTATATGTATTTTGGGAAAAAGCCTTTTAAGTGAAAATTGTTATTGTCATATCCAGGAGCCATTTAGTTCTTTCTAGCTCTACAATAAGCCTTCAGCTTTTCTACTAGTGATTAAAGTTAGATGTGATAATGGAAAACACCATTAGGAAACTTTAAGTCACAACTGCTGAAATCTGGGGTTGTGGAAGTGAAAAGGGGGACTTACGTCCAACTTTGTGGGGCTTCTTTGAAAGTTTAAGCCCTGGTAGATTCTAAAGTAGATGAGAGAGTCTTGCAGCATTTACAAGTTACCACAAGAAAGCCATTACCTGGAGGTGTCGAAGGAGAGCCCTCACAACTGCACTAAGTAAAGCTACTGAATCTAGTAATATCTGGGAATCTGCCTAAAATCTACTACCTCCCCAACAAGGGAGGCATCTGGGATGAACCTAAGACAGATGAAAGTGACTTGATCTTTTTCTTCAAACCCTGCTCAGAATTATCTTGCCTCAGGAAAAAAGTGCCTGTCATGCCAGAGCAGAGTAGATTACAAAGATATTCAGAAAACTCAATATGAAGTCAGTTCCTGAGAAGTTGTGACGAATTCCTGTATAGTTGCAGTGCGATATTTACTGGGCATATTGATTGTCAAATCTTTAGGCATTCCAGAGCACTGTAACCCATGGCATTAACCCCTCATCCTCCTCACACTGTCTTCCCCCACAGCCCCCAAACTAGGTGGGAAAGCAGCAGGAAAAGGGCATACAGCCCACTCCAGAGCTCCTCACACATCTCTTCATGAAGGCAATACCGTAAGCATGGGCAGCTGGCCACCTTCCACAGGGACCATGCACACTGCTTCCACCGTGCTCAGGCACCTCCAGCCACAGATGTCGGCTTTTATTGCTCAGGTCTCCCATATCACTTGGCCACCTGTACAACATATTTAACATACAGCAGTTATTCCATTGCTGTTTGCACTGAAATAATCTTGGCAGAAAATGGTTGTTAAACCTGAGTATAATTTTTTACACTGTGTGTTATATAAAATCACCCTTTTGGGTAATATCTCGTTGCCTTCTTAATGGAATATAGTATTTCTTGTCATCAACAAAAATTGGCCAGAATTGGTGTTTAAGGTCTGAATCTCTCCATTCCAGGCCTAGATTTCAATTTCTGAAAACAGGGGACTTTGACAAACTCTGGATTTTAGATGAAGGATACTGTTGGACCCTTCTCAAATAGTGAGATGGTGAAATGCAGCTCCATCACAGAGTTAGGTTTGAATGGAGGCCTCAAATTCAGACACAGATACAGGATTTAGATGTGCTTTTTGGATTTAATCCCATTCCAAGCCATATCCATTTGATGTAACAGCTATCACAGTAGTCAAAATAAAAAAGCAAAAACAAAACCCCCAAAAAAGCTCAGAGGGTCTATTGCCCTTTTTTTTAAGTGATTTAAAATTTTCTTTTCCCAAACTTGGAGAGAGGTGGCACGACACTGAACATAACAATAACATAATTGTCTTATGCTGCTGTTCAAGAAATACAGTATTTTTCCCTCTGTTTGCTTTAAAAATTAGGCTGCTAATGATAATGTTCCTCTCATAGATGATCTTGTACTTTTTAATGATACCCATAGTTTTCCTCCACATAAATGACTAAATCCTCACAGAAATCTCTGTCTTGATTAGCACTCCTGCTAGTAAAATTTCACATACTAAATCAGTACCAGCTGTAGCAAGAAAGAATGAAAAAGGCAAGTGTAAATGTTCCATATGCCCTACCAAATTGGCATCTGTGTCAGTAACCCTGTGTTTTTTTAAACAATTGTATACATACATTCTCAGAAGTGTTTTGCTCACAGGATTCTGCAAGCAAAATTTCCTCTGTTGGTACATCACTGAAATGTCACATCTAAAAAAACCCCAGCAAGTAGTTTTTCTTGCTCTCCTTCCTACACTGAAACCTGAAATGCAATTAGATTAGTTACCTCGAGTTTACTGCACCTTTATTTTGATGTCTGCTGTCTGTAACCTGACACTGGAGCACTTCTGCGAAGCTGCTTCACATTTAGCGCTTGGTTATTAGTACCACTACAGAAAGCCAAAGCTACTAAGGCACTGTAATTATTTCCAAGCTGAATTCAGAAATAAGGACTTGAGTTCCAACCCGGCTGTTGGGGAACGCTGCTCTGGGAAACATTCCTACAAACCGACATCTCGTCTTTCGCATGACTCATGAATGATGATGCAGGAGAAAGTTCATCGTGGGGAGATCCCAGAGCTGACCCAGTATGGTCAGTGACTCAGCTTCCTCATGCAAAATCACGATTTGGGTACCAGATAGATGATAGTTACAGCCTCTTGAACTACTCTTATGGTAGCAAACTGCCTGAGCACCACCTGCTCCATCATTTTGCTAACAGAAGAAAGCCCAGAATACAATGCAGTAAGTACATACATAATATAACTTTAAAGTAACCAACTATGTCTTCAGCAAAACCACTTTTGAATCAATTTATGACTATCCTGCAACTGGAATTTGATCAGTGTGGCAAAATGGACTTTCAAAGTTAAACAAACATTAACTAGAGCTCCAAATGGGTAGCAAATGCTGCAGTCTTCTGGGGAAAGATGATACGGAGCCAGACTGTCCGCTGGTGTAAGTCAACCTAACTTCACTGGACTTCAGTGGAGCTGTGCTGATCAACACCAGCTGACTGTCTGATCTACTGGAAACCCAAAAGCCAGCAATCATGTTTCCCTGACATGAGATGATATAAAGTAAACAGGAAAAATTAAGAACCAGTTAAGGGCATTAATTAGACGTTTCTGGGAATAATAAAATATTTCTCTTACTTCCAAAAGTCAGAAAGACCCTCTCTCCTCACACTCTTGTCCATGACATAGTGGTGACACTCATTATGTTTTTTTTCCAGTGCAATATGGAGTGTGTATTTGTACATCATGTCATGCCTGTCCATGGTAATCAGAAGCCATTATTTCCAAAAGCTCAAAATTCCCTCCTGGTCTTTGGCATGCCAAGTTTTAGTTCACAGTGATTTCTGGGTTTTTTTGGTTTGTTTGGGGTTTTTTATTTGTTTGTTTGTTTTTTTTTTTTGTTGTTGTTGCTGTTTTTTTCCTTTTCATGGTTGATTTATAATTGCTGCAAACAGAAGTTTATAATTGAAATGTTGACAAACCATAACTACAGTGTCATGTTAACACTACTGTTGCTGCTTCTCTCCTTTAACCCTATGAGCCGAGACTTGTATCAAATATCAACAAAAGCCCAGAATACACAGGGCATAGTAGACAGAGCAGAGCACTGGAGACAAGACTCCTGGAATAAAATCCCTGCTTCAGTGAAATCAAAGGGATTTTATCCCTGGTGTCTAGTCTCACTTCTGCCAGACACTTGCTGTGTAATTTGGACAAATTTATCCTCTGCAAAATGGACAGGAAAATATGTTCTGCACTTACCTTACAAGTGTTGCGGCATAATTAGTAAATCATGCTACTAAAGGAAGCAGAGGAAGGCTAAGGATAAACGCTACCTACAAATTATTTAAAAAAAAAAAAAAAGGCAAATATTATTCTAGGCATCTTCTATGCATGGGAAGCAGAAGGATCTTTAGAGCTCTGCCCACATTATTTAAACAGAGACACGAATATAATATCTCCCCACGACACCTTCATTATTTGAGTCTTGTCTCACGTTTGTGATTTTCAATTTTATTCCTGGCTTAGGTCTCATTCTTGACATTTTTATCGAGGTTTTGTGTGCAATAATATAAATACATTAGATGGTGTTGAAACCATCAACCCAAGTTACTATTTTTAGCTCAGTGCAGAGGATGGGATAGAGACATAAGTGACAATTAAAGAGAATATGTTCAGAGCTGTCATCAGCAAATATTTTTTTTCTCTTGCCAGGAATCCTAAGTGTGTAGAAGGGCCTCCCAGGCAAAGTTTTTAAGGCAAAACACTTGGGTCATTACAAAGAAAAACCCAAACAACTAAGTGACATCACTAGGAAGCTGGGCTGCTGAAAGGTTCCCGATCACTGAATTTGTGAAAAACCTCTTATTTGCTCCCTCAAATTGCTGATGTGCCTCTTTGCTTCTGTACTACCCATGCACAGAGCCTGCAGATGTATATGATTTACAGAGCTTTCCTCATCAAGGGGATTAGGCAGCCCTCTTTCAATATGTATAAGAACTACAAACACACACTTATCCACTATGTTTTACGCCTGCCTGCAACAAACAGCTGAACAGATTGTGATGAAATTCAGACACTGACAATCTGACAAAAAACTTCTTTTTTGCCTTAAAATCTGGCTTCCAGAAGTTTTGTAAATCTAAATATTTTATTTGAATACTGCAAGGGCCCCAATCTTATGGAAAGCCTAAGAAGCAAACATGTAGATATATGTAGTTATAAAGGAGGAAAAAAAAAAAGAAAGCACAGACACATACACAAAACTCATATTTGTTGCAACTTGCCAATTTTCACAATGACTCTGTTGCGTTTTCTCTCTCTGGCTCCCAAGATTGTAACTAGACTCCTCTAATAAGCACTTTTTTTGCCTACCAGTGTCAACGGTGCTTTAACAGTAGTTTCAGTGTCAAATTGCCCTTTCCTCAGCAGGGATTGTTAAGCCTCTCTGTATTATACTTCCAAGACTCTCACGAGCTGGAGTTGGGAGATATAATATTTTCTTTGAAGTTTGCATTTCACAACACACTGGGATGCAAACAAGCTCCAGTTTCTCAGTAGTCAAACAATTCTGGCACACAGGGACTAGGACTAAATATTGTACCAAATTTTCTAATTACATCTTTGTGATATTTACTACATGATGTTAGGTGAAAGCAGATTCTAATCAATATAAACCCCCTTGTCTAAACAGGACATCTGGGCTTTGAAATATTCTGTTTGTTGTCTCAAAATTACCCTGTAGCAAGCCACCATAACAATATAATATCTTAGTCATGGAAAACTTCGGAGTATTTCTGATAAACTTATCATAAACAGATGAGTGCTTTCTCTCTTGCTGTATTAAGGTGATGTAAAAAGTGAAGATAAAAGTCAGCTGTATGCATAAAATCAGAGACTTATGCCAACAAAATGCTATGTTTACAAGTCTGAAAGCTCAAAAGTCTGAAAAGGCAAAAATTAGGATTCTTAAAGTAACACTAACTCAGCCACATGGCACATCCTGGCAAGCACATTTAGCACAATAAACATTAGCATATTCATATACACATTTCTAGAGCAACGTATTTTTAATGTGGCCAAACTAATTCAACAATGGGAATCTCAACTTTTCTCATTTTATGGCCAGATTCTCAGCTGGCAGAGATATATTATTTCAACAAACTGACATCATCTACAGCAGCTAAGCAGCAGAACCACTTGCTTCTGAGCAGGCAACTGCCAGATTCTGATGCACTTATGATGACAAGTCTCTTTTTCTGACTTTAATATCAATATTCATAAAAAAGATAGACAGATGTGATTAAGAATCAGTTCCTTAACTAGGCGTCTGAGCCTCCCAGTACAAAAACATTCATGAGAGTCATATTTTCGACTGTATTTTGTCATGTAGAGACTCGGAAGGAATCCAGCCTCCCCGGTATTTTACAGCATAAGATGCGGACAGTTGTAACTCTTTGGACCTGAACTTTGGATTATGTTAATTTATACTGACTCTCTCAACTTTATCTGGCAATTCCTTGATTTGTTCTTCCAACAATGACAAACTGCACCAGATGGGAGCACCTCCCTGCTCATAAGGCACATGGGTATGTCAGTGCAGGATCTGCTCCCTCACTGAAATCTTCCCACAGAGAAAGTTTACTATGGTCAGAACATTCTCTATGGATAACAAGGTGGATCTAGGCTCCAAAAGCAGCTGCCTTTGCAAAGCTAGCTTATCCCATCACCCCTGAATTGTCCTCAGTGGAAAGGATCTCTGGATGGCACAGGGCCAATGCCCCCAGCCTTCTGCCATTCCAACTTGCCTGCAGAGCAGGCACCCTCCCATCACGCTGGAGCTCACCAGCCCAGGATAAAGGGATCTAAAAATGACACAAAGCCCCCTTTGCCCCACATTAATATGACCTATGGTAAATCCAGCTTGGCTGGGGCTGAGGATCAAGGCCCTTAGACACTCTAAGCTTAATGCTGCAGGTAGGAATATAACTTTGCCCTGTTAGACACTATTTATTTTTATTTTTTCAAGTGCACAAGGTCCTGGTCAGCACTAAAGTCCCACTGAGCAACATGCTCTATCAACATGGAAAAGCCTCAAAAATTCTCTGTTTAAGAAAATAATACATGAAGAATAGGCAGTGAGATGCAATTGCGTGCAAACTGTTTACATATATTATGTGCAAATAGTTTGTTGTTTGTTTCTTGTTTTGTTTGTTTCTTTTTTAAAGGATCTTGAACCTCACTCTGCTGGACTTGGAGCATCCGGAGCAGGTTGGTTAATTGTTGACAGGCCTCATAAAGACACAAGGAGAATTAATCTTCAGATCATCTCCTTTCCCTTTTACAAGTCCTAAAAAAACCAAAACAAAACTCTAGAAAACCTTAGCTATCCATCCCTTTTCAAACAATAAATGGTGGTCTTTGTGAGTTAGATATGGAAAAATAAAGCTGGAAATACTTACACCTTTGAGATCTCCAGCCTGAAATTAAACAGGATAGATATTGGCAAAGAGGTTCTAAAGTTAGTAGAGGCGACAGACAGAAAAATAGACAGTGCAATTACTTCATTTCCACAAGTGATCTTGCAAAAAAAAAAAAATCAGATTTGATTAATAATTAAAAAACAAACAAACAAAAAAAAAAGTCCCATTATCTTGAGAATCAGGAATAAGTCTGGCCAGAAAAATCAGAAAGGCCTAGACATATAAAACCAAAGGGCTATAGGGCAAATTCTGACTTTGAGGTTTTGTTATAGGCCCTCCACGTGAGTTGGATGGCTACAGCATAGCTGGCTCTGTCCTGGAGTGGGGAGCTTCAGTGCAGCAGTGGAACACCCGCCTCCCTTTGGGACCTGTCCAGGAGCGCCCAGGCCACAGGGTGGGAACGGACATCAGAGAGCCCTGGGCCAATTACCCAGTAACACCCCTAAGCTCTGAAGATCTAAAGATTCCCTGAATAATCCTATTCAGGGAGAAGAATTATAACCATGAAGGGCAAAACCGAGGGGAAATGGGATCCTTCCTCAGGCCCCTGGCAGACACAGAGAGGACAATAGGGAAATAAGAGCTGGCATAAGTTTCCTTGAGTATGTCCTCAGCCACCCCAGTTTCAGATGAGAGTTTCCAGAAGCAGGAACTAAAAGAATATTATGACTTTCTTTGGGGGATTAATTACTTTGCTGCTTGTTACCTTTTGTTAGAGGCATGACACCACATAACCTTGTTGCACAAGGCACCAGATGTCCATTTGGATATCATTTTTGAAAGAAAAACGTTTGTTTTCCTATTTGAGTCTTCAAGATGGTTGTTTTCTGGTTTTGTTTTTTTTTTTTTTTTTTCCCTCAAAAAACCCCATTAATTTTAAGGCAAACAGACACCAAAACATGGAACAAATGACATAGATGGGTGACGAGTACTCCGGATGGAAATAAATAAAGTCCTTCCTCCCACTCATATTTGCTGAAGATGTGTATCTCCTTACAAATAAAAAATGTATTAAGAACATGTTATGAAAAATAACAAAGAATAGCAGAGAAATCAGAAAGTGAGTGGCACTTCAGATGGAGTTTAGCAAATTAAGTCATTGACCTGAAGAGGAGATTAATACCAAACAAGGTGCCCCTTCTTCTGAAGTAATGAATATTCTTCAAACAGCAAGGGAGCACTGACTGCTGTTTGATGCTGATGACATTGAAAATTTAGGAGAACAGAAATTCCATCATTTTTCATTTGTATGCAAATGCGTCTGTTCCAGAAATTAACCCCTGAACCCCATGTCAGTTTTCATCTGGAGGAATTCTCTTCACTAGCATCACACAGCGCAGCCTAGCTGCTATCCTGGGGTCACTGGGGCTTCCCCACACAGAACAACACAAAACCCTAAAACAAAACAACAGAAAAAAATAATAAAAACAAAAAAAAAAGGAAGAAAGCAGGATGGGGGAAATTGGCCGAATCATGCCAGGCTTTGTTTACCCCCATTAATGGAGTATAAAGGAGCAATAGAAACAAGAGCACGTTGTAAAATGCACATCTCTAATGCATAGCTCTGGGTACTGGCATAATTGTAATGCAAAATGCAGCCTTACCTCTTTAGGCAGAGCAGCAGCCACTAATCACTTCCACTGGTGTTAAGGTGAACCATGGGCCAATATACAAACCGTATTACTCTTCCTTTCAGACAGGGCTTCCACTGTTAAAAAGTTCCTTTGTCACTTAGCACCTTAGACAAATGCTACTATCTGCATGTGAAGTGGAAAGAGATGATGGAGGTATTTTAATTGATGTGGATTTAATTATGCTAATTTAGACAGCTGTAAAGCCTTTTCAGTACAGCAGCATAATGGGACCAGCAAATACAGGTGTCCTTCACTGCAGGAGCTTAATGTTTAACCTTAGTTGTTTTGTAAGAAAGGGAAAATGCAAAGTAATGGTTAACCAACAGAAAGCTCTAGTTCTTGAGGACCTAAAGAAGGGCACTTCACTTTGATTCTCCGTACAATCCCATTCAGGGCTGAAGAAATCCACACAGCCGAAAAGAGCACAAATTGCTTTCCTTGCAGTGGTGCCTGATCTGATGGGTAAGGCTGAGGCTAAAAAAAGTGTTCAGGTCTGCAACGGGCTTCAGCATCCTGCACAGTGTCTTTCACTCAATTTGGGCCATCTCCAAACAATTGCTTAATTTAAGTCAGACATTTTGTCTTCTTTCTGCAGCCCATTCTTGTAATTTTCTTTAGTTATTTCTATCCAATCACCTGCAGAATCAGCAATGATTAAAACCAATAAGCAAGATATTTTCTTAGGATGCTCCCTTGGTGTCTTACCTGAACCTCTCTGGGCCTGCTACACTTCCACCCTTCCCAACATCTTCTGTCCTTTCTTTCAGCTGGAGCTGACACCCCCAGTGATCATCTTGAGAATCATTTTCTCAGGGTCAGCTTCCCAAAGTGGCATCATACAACATCAGTACAGCTTGAAGGGAAGACGGTAAATGCTTGGCCAAAGATGAGGAAGGGATCATTGAACTTTTTCAGCATAGGATGAATCATAGCCCAGATGTGCCTGTATCTCCTCCATGGACAGAGGCAGCCTCAGTGACCAGCTGCCTTGTGTCAGATATTACCTCGAAGCTATCCTGTTCAATAGCACTTTTGGTTTTTTTATGACCACTTTTTTTTCTTTTATAATAGCAGTTGCTAATTATAAAATGCTTGTAGAGTAGTACCAAAAGCTCCGGTATTCAAATTCTGGTACATATTGCTGAAGTAATTTCAGGTGTTACTGGGCCGAACTACACATCATTCCTCACTAATGCAGCAAGCATAGTCTGCTCAGAAAGTCAGACATTGGGTTGTGCATTCCACCCAGACCATCTTTTTAAAGACTGCTGCCAAACCAGTGAATGCACTGGAAATATATTCTGCACCATCAGATGGAGTTGATTTGTGTAAAGCAAGAGGGCGAATATTAAATCCAGGTGTACAAAGCTATCTGCTGCTACATCTTCTTTTAGGTCTCCCAGAGGCAGCAAAAGCAGAGATAAGGGGAAAAGTGTTTTCCCATCACGTGACACAATAAGTAGTCTTGCTCTGTGATGGGAAATGCTCTGCATATCTGTGTCTGTCTCCATTGAGGTGGCAGTGGGATGCTATGCTATCTCCAGTAATTCCTGAAGTGCAGTAGAAATGAGCTTTTATACCATTCCACATTGAGGTCATATGATTTGCCCAAGGCCATTAAGAGTGGGGACAGAAATTCAGATTTTGACTTTTCTTCCAGTGCTAGACTCTTCAGTGTCAAATTGCATCCCCTTCTTTCCCTACCTTTTCCTCTCTGTCTGAAGTTTCACCTTCTGAGCTCCAGGCACTAGCTATGGCAATCCTCTTCATTTTGGCAGTAGTTCCTGTTCTGAGAAATGCTACCAACAGGCACCAAGGGGCTAGCAAAGTACTGTACTTCAACCAAATTAACCAGCTTCTAAGTCAAGTTTGCAAATTCTGCTGTCTAGGTACAGATAATTCTTCCTGAACACTTAGTCCCTTTGTCCCCCCACCTCCTCCTGAGAAACACCAACAGCAATGCACTACATAGCTATTATGTTCATCTGCATATATTATAAAGCATTAGCTTGACAAGCTTGCTGGTGACAGCATCAGTCATACTTCACTTCATCCTTCTTCTGTGGTCCAAAACTGGTTTCAACACCCATGGGCCCATGCTGGGCTCTCACTGCAGCTGAAGGGCCAAATGCCAGTTAATCTGGAAGATATCCCTTCCAGCAATAGTACCTTACTTCCTGGCTGGCTTCCCCTGAAGTCTCCTTGGTTGTTCTGGCAGCTGGGGCACAGACAACACATCTGGGGTTGGGTCAAGTTTTCCTCTTGGCTGCTTTGAGCTCTTTGATGCCATTTTCCTTGACTTACCCTTGATTACGGTGAATGGTCTCTATTACATTTTCAAATAACCTGATATCCATAAGAAAGGCTTTGGGGTAGGCTCCATTTCAAGTGTTATCCATTCTTACATTTTTCCTGATGCAGAAATGTAAGAATTGGTCCTAGAGCCAACCAAATCCTGGTGCTTAGCCCAGAAGTATATCAAATTTCTTTTGCATATACAGAATGAAAATGCACAGCCTTTTTAACAGGGACAGCCCATGTACAAAATACCAATGTAAGCACTCTGCTCTGTATTTTAACAGATTTTAGGAATTTGTGGGAATTCTCTCTAACGCTGGAGAGTAAAAGATCAGAAGAAATGCTCTTGCAAAAAAATACAAATGGGTACTTTGATAACTATAAAGTTGCCTTCTTGGACCAAAAGTCCACATTAGGAACCAAATAAAATATTTAAAGGCAAAAATCTTGCAAAGTTCTCTCCTGTGAAAGGGAAAATATGGTCAATACTATACCAGACCTTCCTTTTGCAAAATACGTTTAGGAGTTGCCTTGAAACACAGTATTCAAAACAGCTTGACAAATTTTGCTAAAGTTATACTTATATATATTTCTAGGAATGGTTGGTTTGTTTTTTTCTTTATATCCAAGTGTCAAGTTCCATTTTAGACCACATATAAATATAATTTTGTCCCACATAATGCTTTTTATCAGTTGTAATTCTATTTACTGCAGTGGTGTTACCTTTCTGTTATTCTAATAGGGACAAGAGCAGACTTATGCCCATTAAAAAAAAACTGCTTAGAGGAAGAAATACAGAAAGAACACAGAAATAAATACTTTCTCTGGCTTATTTAATACATTTGTCCAAATTTTAACAGAGATATTTATTTCAAGAAATACTGTTTGATCAGAAAGAGTAAAC
Organism: Forpus xanthops; assembly: GCA_032466535.1. Classification (NCBI taxonomy): domain Eukaryota; kingdom Metazoa; phylum Chordata; class Aves; order Psittaciformes; family Psittacidae; genus Forpus; species Forpus xanthops. The sequence continues at coordinate 74,506 of JASSUY010039183.1, read as the reverse complement.
ACTGATATATCTTTTAAGTCTAACAAGCAGTTTTTACAATTCATCAAATGACACCTAACTAAGATTAAGTTTAGCTGGTCAAGTAAAAGAAACAAAAAAAGGTTTCAGGTCATATAATTATATCCTTCTGTTTCTCAACTTTCTTAGAAATCTCTGCCTAAAAATAATTCCAGCATCCGGATGCCTGAAATTTGGCTTATTTTAAAACACATGAAAACTCTTATTTCAGCCTTAGTCATTTTAAGGTCTTGGTGTTTGCACGAAGTAATAGTGCTTAGCACTACTATATACCGCTTTCTATCTCCAAAGCACTTTACAAACATTAGCTAATTAATCCTCACAACACCCCTGTGAGGTATGTAGGTAAGTATTGTCATCCAATTAGGTGAGTATTAAGCACTGTTATCCCAGCAGATAAGTATTAAGGTCTCCCATTTTACTGGGGATCCTAAGGACAACAGGTTAAGTTACTTACTAAAGGTCACAGGAGGAGTCAGTAGAATAAAACTTGGGATATACTGGTTACTTGCTGGCTATTCAGGCATCTGGGCAGCATTGGTGCTACTACCTCAACAAAGGCATCCATCAACATCCACATGGAAATTAGGGCTTTCTATAACCCTCTATGACACAGAATCATGAGCACAAGGGAGTGAAAAGATGTACCTGAGAAGCACAGCTTCCCCTATCTGAAGTGGGCAAAGATGCTATTGCTTAGGAAATTCCTCAGAAATATCTTTAAGAATAAAGGTCTTGGACAGAGGTGTTTTCCTGTGAGTGCGTGTGGATATGCATTCAAACGTAGTCAGGCCTCATCAGTCAAAATCCCCTTTCCTCCCTGATTTACCTTTATTTTCGACTGTTTTGTAAAGATGGACTCGTATTTAAGTATCACATCCATGCCACAAATATATAAACCAATTGGTTATGAATTGCATCTTCTTAACATGGAAAAGTCCAAACTAAAGCTCCAGCTCAGAGGCTTCCAGGTTTATTAGTAAGCTTGAATCCACAAGTACACTTGATAATCCCTTTCAGAGGATCTAGAAAACAGGACAAGTCCAGCATATTTTGGGGTTTAACCTAGTCTCAACAGATATCAAGCTGTTGAAATAATATCATCCGTTCCCCAGAGACAATGTATGTGAACATCTGCTTTTAATTTTACTTGGCTTGTAAGGAAAAAGTGAAAGCTCCTACTGTAACTCCACTTGGAGCTGTGTTTGCAAGTTAAGAAAGTCTTGATTTGGAGTATTATGGGGTTTATGAAGTTACTGAATTCTAGACCAGCATATGAAGACCCCAGAAAAGCAAAACTCACCCCTAGTGATCCTGTTACAAACTGCAATACCAGGCAGGGTGTACTGCAGAGTGCCCAAGGACTCATCATTTGCTGGTACGTGAGGGACAGCATGACTGTCCTCTTCTCAGCAATTTGGCATTTGGCTAGAGGCAATGCCATCCTGAGGGAGAAGCCCGGGTGTGACAGCAGCTTTTCTTCTGAAGGCAGGGAACCATCACACCGTTGAGGCAAATCCCAAGCATAAAAGAAAAACCCAAAAATAAAAAAACAAAACAAAACAAAAAATACAAAAAACAAAACCCCTCAGCTAGGTTTCAACTGAGCTCATTTATGTTTTCAAGTGGAAGGTGTTTTTAGCTGAAGCAAATGACACAGTTTTTAGATAATTCAAAATTCATGGCAGTTTGATCCCACAGGATGTCACACAAACATAAATGATTTGCCAGAAATCCCTACAAAGTGAAATAACCAAGCCTTGCAGAGTTTCAGCAAAAGTCTTAACCCAGTCCGAAGAAAGAAAGAAAAAAAAGAAAACCAAAAAATTTTTGGTTTACTCATCTACACAAAACCATTTTCAGTGCAATACATACTAAGATCAAATGCACAAAAAGTAGCACAAACATTTAACATCTTGAAAACTCAAAAAACCTCCAACCCACAAACCAATTAACAAATAAACAAATCGGAATAAGAGTCAAGGAAAAGAGAAGGTAAATTTGGATTCTGTTGCCTTCTGTTGTAAATCTGAGAAAATTAACACAAAATGCAGGTAATAGCCACATCATGTGTGTTACAAAAAAAAGACAACCAAACCTGTGACAGGAATGTGCTCAGTTATTACATTCTTTTAAGCTTGGTCTGCCAGAATTCTTTTCCTTTTCTTTTTTTCCCTATGTACTGATCATCAATGTCTGCCAAAGACTTTTCATGAATTTGTGCCGTCCCATTTCCCCAATACAGAGGAAATTATGTTTCCTCACAACCTAAAGACTCAGCTGCAGGTTTTACACCATGATTTGTGCCTGTAAACTAACACAGTGACATGCCATCCCCCTGCCTAAATAATGCAGACCAAGCGAGTAGTTAAATTTCAGTGTGGGTTATGCAAAATGAAAGGATTAAAAAATGAAAAGAGCATTCACGTCATGTTGCTCCTTTAAAACATTACCACATAGCTCCCTTTTTTTCTAACCTGACCTTTTTTTCCCAAATGGTTTATCTAGAACTTAATATAACTAATTCTTTTGAAATAACATTCACAGTTAGCATAATTGGTGTTATACAGTTCTAATGTACATTACAGAATATTCTGTCACTAGACACTAAATTGAAATTTTAAAGAAAATGATAGAAATAGCTGTAAGGGAAAAAGTACCCTTTTAAATCTAATTTGCTATGCACCACAGTAGGGTAATAGATGCAATGAAAGTTCCTTTATTGAGTTCCCATGTCCAAAAGGTATTTAGGTAGCAAAGGATGTTAAGCAGACCCCCTGTGCTCCTCCTTTAAGTAAAGATAGCAGGAAATAAGGTACATAGGTTTGTGTCCTCCTGATTTTTATTTCCTCAGGAGTACAACTTATGCAAAGGGCACCTTAGGCTACTTGAAGGATCACAAAGGGTGCCCTCAACCCCCTTGCTGTCTGCATGAATAGAAGCATCTAAAGGATGGCTGAAGCCATACAGCGAGTTAAATCCTTCAGGTGGGTCTTTTCAAATTCCAATAGTGAGGAGTTACTGCAGAATTGGTAAGGATTTCACTAGGCCCCAGCAGGTTTGAGATCAAAAGCCCTAGTTAAATAAAAGCCTGTTGGGAAATCTTAAAACCTCTTTGTAATGTAACTTAAAAAAGTTAATACAAAGAGCCCTTAGACTGAAGCCTGTAACAGCGTGAACAAAGAGTATATCAAAACTGATTCCATTAAAGGAAGGCAGACAAATAATTTCATTTAATTTAAAGAGAAATCAGATATATCACTCTGCTAGAAACTAAAGAGCATCAAAAAAGGCAAAAAAACTACACAGATTTTACAATACATACACACTCACAGAGCTGTGAATAATAGAAATTTATATATAATCTAATTATAAATATCTTTCAGAACAGAGAGCAGAACATTATATATGCATGTATATGTTTTAAGTATCAATTAATCCAATATGTGCATGTCTGTGTATGTATAATTCTAGTATATACCTATTTTTATCATTTATGAGGCCTCATGCTGGGCTTTCAAATCTGCAGTTAGATACATCTATATATGTATCCAGAAAAACACAGCTGAAAGAGCCCCTACATTCAAACTGACACGAGACATTTTTCAACCCAATTAATTAAAAAAGATGGGTGCTCATCAGTCAGCTGGCACAGGATTTCTCTCCATCATATTGCTGAAGTGTCATAGTGTTAGTTGTGCAGCATGTTTGAAACAGAAAATCTGGGACTAGGATTTAGATATCATTTATTATCTGACCTCTTTCTGAGCAGCTCTTATACTTTTAACTCATTGGGAGTTCTGCACCAGAGGCAGGGTGGTAGGAAGGGAGAGAAACAGAATTATATAGAATCATTTCTGTTGGAAAAGACCTTTATGATCATCCTTTTGGTGACATTTGAAGATCTTGTGTTGGATGTCAGCTGCACATGTGCTGGGGGTTCGTGCACCATTAGCACAAAATAATCTACTTTGTGAGCACCCTACTTGCACGGGATGGCTGTGTCACTAAAACAATGTCCTCGGGCTGGGGGGACCATGGCTGGGGATCCTTCACTTCACAATGGAGTCAGGTCACTTGGGTGTAGGATGCTCTGGACCCGCTGAAAGGAAGGAGAGTGACATCCAGTTGCCCCATGGCTCATTCTCCACTATGGTGTCACTAATAATTCTGCACCCCCCAAGAAAGGAAAGAGGGAGGCTGAATTTTATATTCTTTATTATCATGGTGGGGGAGATGTGGATATCTCATGAGCTAAAAAGCATATTTTCCTGTTTAAGAAATTATATTCCTCTCACAGATTTCACAGGCTGTACAGCTCGAAGAGGGAGATGTATGCATTGTACAAAAGAGGCTGAATGACTGAAAAGATTGCTGCTCGTGTTCTACAGGATTTTCTTTTTTTAACTTTTCTCCTTACAATTAAAATCTGACATTTTCATTCAACAATGCTAATCCTGAGCTCATTATGTTCATGTACAGTGGGGGAATGGCATCCACTCACTCTCTAAACCTCGCTTCATGCTACCAACCCATGAAACATTGCCCCTAAAGCAGGCACAAATCAGTCTGCCCCTGTACTCTCTAAGAACAACTATTTTTTCTGAAGGTAAGAAATCAGCACTGTATCTCACATTAGTGCCTTTCACCCCAGACAGCAGCAATGGTTTCACAACCTACACTAATGTCATTAATTTTATTGTATTCTTTTTTTTCAGACCCCTAAAATAAACAGCAATTCAAAGCCTTTTAACTATAGGCATCAATATAATTTTATGCCATTTATGTTTCTCTTGGTTGGATCCCACCAAATTAGTGCAGGGATCACTATTTATCAATCGACCATCATTCTGTGCACAAAATCACTGTGGCATCTGCTGAAGAACTGCCATTTGCAATAGTAACCCCAGAAAACTGGCAAAATGAAGAATGCCAGATTGAGATAGGACTATGAGGGAAACCCAGGAAAAGGGTATTGATATTTAGGGGACCTCAGTCACAGTGCCGTGACTGACATCCTTGCCCTAGCAACAAGCATCTAATAATCACGACAGATAAATAACACTTTTGGTTCCTTGTTTGAGAGAAGATATCTCAGAAAGCACTGTATCTAATAATATCGAAGGTTGTGGTGGCTTCTGAATTGCTGGCAATTTTTAGACTGGTAGAGGATGAGGTTTTCTGGTTCAAACTGGAATTAATTGAGGCAAGTCATATGGCTTACGCTATACACGTGACACCAGATGATCCAAATAGTCCTTTCTTGGCCTTATAATCTATACATAACCTTGTGGAGGTACTGCTCTCCTGTGGATTAGTGGCAAAGCAATGCTCCTCTTGCTTGGATGAGTTTTCTGATCTAAATACCATCCAGACCTGCGTGGCCTACAGGATTTGACTGGATCACAGTGTCAGATGGAACCATTGCCAATTAATGCCAGACATGCGATAAACTAGGGTAGGACACTTCAGGTGCTGGGTGATTCCAGAGTATCATTAAGCAGCTATGTAACAAGCCAGGTCTGAAGAAAAATAATTTTGTTATAAGGACACTTAACAAATATTATTTTATACTTGCTATCATTACACTATGTTGCACTGTAAAAGACCCATTTTCAGACACCATAGAGCTCTTTGGCTCTGAATTAATCAGATTCACTTGCAAGAGCAGAGTATAACTGTGGCCATTTTACAGACCATAAAAATTGTAAGATTCCAGAATTACATGGGTAACAGGACACCCTATTTCCATATGGAAAAAGGAGCATATGGGGCCTTGTCTATCTTGCTTGGATTACAAGGCAGAGAAAATACCTGGCTGAGCAGTGCTCAAGAATTATCAGGTGGATGATATTACAGGAGCAAGCTGTGTCTTTATTTATTTGCTTTATAAGGATGCCTCTGAGTTCAGGTTGCTCTGAGTTACATAAATACTAAGCTTCCTCCAGACTAGCTCCACAGCCCTGATTGCTCTAAGTCCTTTGTTGTGATGGGTCAATGTCATTTTCAGAAAGCTGGGAAATCCATGATGGAAAGCCAGGCTGTACCCCTCCAAATGAGAGGTGAGCTCAAACTCAGTCTCCACCTCAGAGTCAACAAGAAATATTTCTTAAATGCAGATATCCTTATTTCTGTCCATATCATTAACAATGCTTTATTTTAACCCCTGGGATAATCTCCTATGTGGAAGGAAATGTGTCATTTATGAAGTCAGAAACCACTTTTTTTAGCACCTACAAAAATTTCTTCTCAGGTTTCCCATCCAAGCACCGATGTTATTTAGATTTGCAGGCTGAGACCACAGCAAAAGGTGGACAAATTTACAGTCATTACATTGATTAATCAGCTGCTAAAATTTGGTTTTTCAGCATGACACCTCTATTCTCTGAATGTGTGGCCTGCTGCAATGTAATCAATTTGTCTGTGCAGGCTCCAAAACCCCAGGGCCACACAATGCAAAAAGGCAATCTTCTGCCCTCTTTGACCACAATAAGCAACATTACTGAAATCACTGCTTCTACACAAATGTAGCATGACCCCATACTTGTAGGCAGCAGAGTATGACTTCATTAAAAATCATATGCTGTGTTAGCGACTTCAAGCTTTTGTAAGGCAAGCCAGCGTCAGAGCAAAGTATGTCTGAAGCTGTTAGTAAAATGGGTAATGCCTTAAACCCCACCTCTACTGTTATTTACATATGTATCTTTCATCTGACATAGGCTTTCCCTCCAGCACCTTGAATAAATCAGTCCTGAGGAAGACTTTAAGTTCAAAGACTGCCATCTCCAAACCAAAATAGGGGGCTATCAAGTGAGGTGTGCCAAACAGTAAGACAAAACATATGCATTTTTAATATATAGCCTCTCCTTTCTCTGAGGAAGCCAAAAAAAGAGACTTTGTGAAGCTTCAGCCGAAAACAAGTTCAGTGGATTTACACTCAGGCTGCTATTCACGAAAACAAAATTCACAACTTTCATATACCTTTGCTAGATTTTTTCCAAGCACTCTTTGAAGCACACTTGCCCCATGCTTGGCGGTCCTATTGACAAGGTGAACTCATCTCCATGCAGCATTGAAAAAGAAGACGGGGGAAAAAATAAAAATTAAAAAAAATTATAAAAAGGCCATGAAAGAGAAACAAAAATCTCAACAGGTCTGTATGGAATTTCAGCAGCACTTTATTTATTAATGCATATGTAGCTACCATTGTATTCCAGCTCCCAAAGACAGATCTGTAAGGAATAGGCCACAGGCTGATTGACAGCAGCCATAATTCCATACAATGAGACTGTATTAAATTGTTTGATGTGATATGATACTCATCACTTGTAACTGATCAAACATACTGCTGCATCAAACAGTATTACAATACAATCAGGCGGGATATGGTTCCTGCCAAGGCTGTTCATCACATTGCACCCTTCTGCATGAAACGTATCTATTAACAGCATTGACAAAACGCTCCTATCCAAGTTTTCTTGAAGATTTGTGCACCATAAAATGTGCAAAAAAATCCACACATAATGCTCTGCAGTTTGAGGCAGCATTTCCATTGGCTAAATGCTTCAACGTGAAAGGCTTTGCTGATTTCAGGATTTTTATGGGATAATACCAAAACTTGCAAACCTGTCCCCCAAAACAAATATGTAACATTCCAGCTTCCTTTCTTTAATTTTAGTTGGATTTTTTTTTTCTTTCCTACCTGCAAAAAAATTGGAAAATTGGCTTTTTTTTGACCAAGAATTTAGTTTTTCTATGGTTCCCCCCAGGAGAGCAGCTCTAGCCAGCTAGTTTGCAGGAGGGAGCTGTTTGCTAACACTGACCCCTTTAGAAGCAAGCGACATAAATAAAAGAAACAAATTCCTTGTTACCACTGTTCCTGCTGCAGACATAGAGGGTGATATGCTGCAGCCTGTGGGGGACAAGACTTGCTTCAACATTACAACTGTCGGGGCTCTCTCAGATGCAGATTCTTAAATGAGCCTGGGTCTCCAGAGGGCAGAGGTCAGCTGTCCTCAAATCTGCGTGAATGCTAGATTAAGTTTATTAATCTCCCTGCTTTCACTTAAAAAACAAATTATACGATGTTTAAATGTTAATGCCTGGGAGTTTGTGAGATGATGAATGCCCTCAGCTACCACTGCTAGAGGTAACACAAGGTGTTCAGACCCCAGAAGGGTATTAGAAGTTAGTGTGATGCCCCAGGGAATATGTTCTCCTTGTGAATTACCACATGCTTTATGCTTGAAGCATGTTATGTTTGCTGATTCTGACAGCAGCAAATGCAGATAGTCTGAGACATGAGTGCAAGACAGGAGCTGCTGGATGGAAAGCTCTTAGCTCCAATTCAGGTATCAATGATTACCCATCTTGATGTCCAAAGGATAGAGCAAATATGCCCCTTACATAGGCATAACCTCAACCACAGCTCTTCATATAGAATATGCTTGGTTGTGCTTCAAAATATCCATCTCTCTGCATCAACCCTACAGAGCCCAGGAACTGTATGAAACCAAGCATGCAGCGAACATGGTATTTAGCAACCTTTGAAACTGCTTCTATCAGTGTATCTCATGAAACGACTTTGGCGTGTAAAAATGAAGTGATAAGTACGAAGGTTCCATACAATTCCGCATAGATAGGTACGCACACCATAATTGGACATATGCCCCCTTGACTGCTATCTCAGCTTGGGAGACCAAGGATCACATAGCCATGGAAAATAGGAAATAATATGCAGGAATGCATGCCTGGCTTTCTGAAGCTGGTGTAGAACTTTTTTTTTTTTTTTTTTTTCTTTTAGAGTTGGAGTTGTATACATTTCACATTTATGAATTTTTGCAAACTGCAGTGACAGAAGGTGTCTTTTGTCCTGTTTTTCACTCCTGTACTGTTAGCATGAGCAGATTAAACATATCACATGGTAGCAAACTGCTGATGGAACGAGCTCCACAAAGATTACTTAAGAAAGGTGTGTAAGGCATTTCCTTTTTCTAATTTAATAACAATTTTTTAAAAAAAAAGCCTTTCAGGCTAATAAACTCACTCAGAATGGTACTGTAAAGACCTACTTATGACGGGAAATATCCAGGAAAGGGCTGGAAAGGGTTTTCACACTCTCACGGGCAGTTTCTAGCAGTAACAACTCAGTGTGGCGCACAGAGCTAAAGAAGCTGTAACTTTCTATCTGGTGTGGCTAAGTAATTCAAGATGCTGCAAGTTAAATGTAACAGTAGAAAGGAAGAAGTTCAAAAACAAAGTGCAGTGTATAGTATGCTAAATTGTGGTATTACAGAAATTGCAAAGAGTTTGGCCACAAAATCTTTCATACTGCCTCAGCATTCTGCCAGGGCTGGGTTCCAGCAAGCTCAGACATTTTTCCCTTCACCTGTGCCTTCCACTCCTCCCCCCTCCTCTTTCCCTCCCACACTGCCCATTTGTTAACACAAAAAACTGAATCGGAGAATTGTAAGCCCTTGTCCTGAATGTACCTCTCCATTGATTAAATTAGCGCAACCAAAAAGTAAACACGCACCAGGCAAAGATAACTGCAAATCTGTTCTTACCCTCCCTGCACCACCTGAGTGCCACTATTATTCCTCATCCTTGGGGAAAGGACCCCATATGTGAGCTTCAGAAACCACCTCAGTAACTCTAAGCATCATTATCAATAGTAGGATGAACTGCAGCTGGGATGCACTGAGAAGGCACAGTAATGCTCGCCCTAATCTCTGCATTCATCTCACTAGCCCTAGCTAGGAAGTTTAAGTACATTTACTAGGGATTCTGCAGCCCTTGAAAGGTAGGAAGACATCTATGAGGCTTGACGTACTAGCTAATTAACTTGAGGTTGGAAAAAAAAATCTTCTTATCTACTTAACTTCGAGACACTCTCTTTGTTTTGAAGCCTTCAAACTACCTCCTCTTTAAAATGCATGTAGCGTGCAGCTCAATAGTATGGAATGTATTATTTTTAACAAGGACCAATTTTAACTTGGACCTAAAACTACTAGCATTTGACAGAGAGGTTTATTTTAAAAAAACATTTGCAGAATCAGCTGAACGATAGTCTATAGCCTGTGTTCTGCAAGACAGGCTACAAAATCATCATGCTTGCTTTCTGTCCTTAAAAATCCAGGAACTTGAATGTATGAATCACTTGAAAATGAACCCTCAAGTGCATACACACCACCCCCCCACCCCCAGGCCTGGAAGGGCTTAAAAAAATCTTTAAGGTTTTGTTTCTTGGTCTCTAGAATGGAAGGGGGGGGGGGGAGGGGGATATTTACACTAGGAGAAAGTGATCGAATTCGTGACTGAAGTATTTGAGGCACGAGTATTTCACGCAGTTCTTCCAGCAGGAACACAGACGTGAGCAACCCCTGTAACGTTCCTGCTCAGAATTAAGCCATACTAAAACATCCTGCAAATTTCACAGAGTGATTTTGAATCGTCACCATATTCCTAACAGATAGAACAGTGGCATGATTGACCAAGCTTTTTTCCTTCTTCTTTTTTTAAAGTACACATATGATGATGCATCATAGTTATAAACAGATGGTATTTGGCCTCCTTCCTATTCTCAACATTTGGAATTCCTAAACTATGTGAATTAAACAATAATATTTTATAAACATACAAGGGATTTTGCTCACTGCTTTGTTAACATAGAAATTATACAATGCTGACATTTATTTAAATTTTAAAAAGTAAACAAGAGTGTGTATTGAATTAAAGCAAACTAAAATCAACAGAAAGAAATATGTTCTGCGCGCACATTACCTACAACAGCACGGGCCTTTTTAGGGGAGACATAATGGGATGAAGCACAAATTGTAGCTTAGACAGTCTGATCCTTTGTGCTCAAAAGGCTCATTTAACACCTTGCTGTAAACAACGGATATTTATACCATAATTGGCCAGTTGACCATCAGTTGTTCATTTACTATGTAACCTGCTATTATGGAGTTAAAAGAAGTTCCTTTTTGTTGAGTGAAAGTGTGTTTGTAATTTTAGTACCAACTGGATCCAGTCTAACACTTGTACTTAGTATGAGAAACATTTTCATAATACCAAAATTTGGGGGAATAGGAGTATTCCTGCCAGGAAGGGAAGAAGAAAGTATTGGTATTTAAAAGAAGAATTCTGTTTGCCTGGTTTCCTCTTTCCTTTCCATTTTAACCCTTTTTTTGGTGTGTCTCTAGCTGCACATAACTGAGCTGCACTTAGGTTTTAATCACTATTCCCAGGTCTGCAAAGAGGTTCTGTGATGAATAAATAATGAAACAGAGATTTTAACCAGTGTTATGATTTTTTAAAAGACTAATTATTATTGTTTACAAACAAGCCTTTCCAACCTTTTTCCTTGTTTTGGCTTCCAAGCTCTAAGGGTTAAGACCCTAGCTCTCATGCCTGTATTTTCTGTCGGGGTTTGGGGGTATTTTTGTTTGCTTGGGGATGTTTCAGGGTTTGCTTTTTTTGTTGTTTTTTTTTTTGTTGTGTTTTGAGCACGGACCCCCAAACCGGAAGAGATGGAGCTGGAAGCGTGCAGGACTGGAGGGGCTCCGCACCCGCGGAAAGGCCACCGAGGGGGGGTAGCGTCTTTGCCGGCCGTAGATAGAAATGTTACAAAAGAATCTTATTTCAAAATAGCGTTTTTATTATCAATAGCGTTAATACTAAAAGCTGCCGGCCAGCTCCCCTCCCCCGACGGCGGCCGGCGCTGTCCCCCGCTGAGCAGCGCGGAAAGACCGCGGAGCAAACCTCTGCTCCCACCCGCAGAACGGAGAGACGCGGAGAGGCGCGGAGCGGGGCTGCCCCCACACTGATCGCCCCCGGCTCCGGAGCGCCCGCCGCGCCTTTAGCACTAATATTGCTTATTTTTTAAAATTATTTTTGCTTTAGCTGCCTCTGGCCCCGTGCAAACCTGGGTCCCTTCTCTGCCCCCACCTCCACCCCCTCGGCCTCGCCCCGGCGGCCGGGATGGAAAGAGCATTCTCGGGGTGGGATATTCGGCGCCAACATCCCGATACCCCCGTATGAGATGCGCTTCGGACAACTCCCCGGGCCGGACCCGGCCTTCCCCGGTCGCCGTCGCTTCTCTGCGACCCACATCCCTGCGCTTCTTTCCTGTCCTGCTTTTCTGCGCTCTGCATCCCTTCTCTCCGCATCCCTTGCGCCCCACTTCCTTGCACCCCGATTCCCTGCTCTCCCGCATCCCTGCGCTCCCCTTCCTTGCCCTCCCGCATCCCTGCGCTCCCCTTCCTTGCGCTCCCGCATCCCTGCGGCCGGCATCCCTATGCCACATTCCTGCGTTCCCACTTCCTTGCGCTCCGCGTCCCTGCATTCTCGCGTCCCCGCATTCTCGCGTCCCCGCATTCTCGCGTCCCCGAGCTCCGCTTCCCTGCTCTCCCGCTGTCGCTCCCCGCCGCCTCCTCTCGTTCAGCGCTCACCGCTCCTGCGGAGGGTGGGCGATAAGTTGTTCCACAGTTACGGAGCACTTGATTATCAGTTTCCAGCAACAGCTGTATATATTCGCCAAGAATGTAAAGAAATATCAGAAGATAACGCAGCATTGCTATTTATTACCCTGCAATTAAAGCGCTGACAGCGCTTCTATTCTAAAACCTTATTTGCAAGGGTTTGTAACTCATAGGCAAAATTTTCCTGCAAACTGAAGCTTCGCTTAGCAGCCCGAATAATTTTAAAAGTATTTCAGTTAAATAAGGGTTAGCCTATTAGAAGGTAATATTCTCAAGGACTTTCATTAAGGTGCTCATTTACATCTGCAAATAAAGAATTGCAAAGTCCCCCAAATCAAGGAGATATAAAAGGAAAATATTTTTTCACCAAATCAAGGATTCATGGAAAGGTTTTAATATAATCCTCTAGGAAATTATTCCCATTAAAACAATTTGTTTGAAAGAAAATGCCCTCTGGTCTTTTCCACACAAACTAGTCTTGGGCTAGTACATGAGAAACAAACTTAAAAGTGACTATGAACAGAAATGAGACTGGCTAATTCATTTCAACTGTCCTTACTGGAATAAAAAACAGAGTAAACAGCTTGAACAGGGAAAGGTGAATTTAATTTTCAAGGCCCTTTAACTTTTAATAATCTGAGGAACAAGATGGGAGGTACATTCTACCCTCCCAGTTATCCTGATATAAATTCATTCAAGATTTATATTGGTGTAATAGAGAAGCAGAATTTGCTCCATGATTTCTAATGAACTGCTGGCTCAGTCTTTAAAAATGCAATTAGAAAAATCTAGCCTCCTAATTCAGAGCAGCTTTGAGCCAAGTCAGAGGTCTCAATGCTGTGAACACGGATGGAAGCCCGTCTGTACCACGGCTCCTTGTGGTGCCTGCAGCACGACCAGAGTGGGGTCGAGACTGCTGGAAAGCTTTGCTACAAAATTCCCTAGTTATTTTAGGATTTTATTTTCTATTATATGGGAAAAGACAATCCTCATGTGGAATAAACCCGTGTTTCCTGTGATCTCGAATACTAAGACAAAAGGATTGTAGGATTAGGTGCCTGGCCTGTTACTGAAGCAGGAGACAAGGAGCTGTCTGGTCAGAACGCTGCCTGGTGAGTCTGGCAAGAGCTGGAAAAACCCATTTGGCTTTCACTCTGTGCCAAAACTAGTACCAAAGCACTTGCAGTTGCTGTGTCAGTGGAGGTGAAACATCAACAAATACGAAAGTAAGTCAAGATCTCTCATTTTACTCGTAAGATTAGGTCTCTACATTCATGGCTTACTCATGCGCACAGGAACAAAAGGACAGAGATCCTCATTTGTCTGTCTGACCTTTTGCAGCGAAGGCTTTAAATGAAGCAGTGCCTAGTGGCTGTCTCATTTGATCTTCAGAAACTGTGAGGCAAAACTTCCTCAGGTTGTTTCAGCCTACAGTGGGCTGGTGGGAGGAAGGCTGCCTTGGGGAAGTATCACCCCCAACTACCTGGAAGACCTACATCATCCTCCTCACTGAGGACCCTGAAAGAGGCCAGGCCAACCTGAAGGTCCTTGGAGCAGTAAGGACATTTTCACCCTGACTCTAGAGCAGCTGCGATTCTTCACTGAGAATCTAAAGGAATTGCAGAAGATAAAGCAGCACTGCTATTTGTCACCTGTAATTAAAGTTCTTGCAGCTTTCCCATTACAGAACATTATTTGCAAGGGTTTGTAACTTTCAGGGAAAATTTTCCATCCAGATGAACCCTTGCTTATCAGACCAAGTAGCATCAATCAGTAAGTAAAGCAAGGCAGAGTCCCACCTCACCAAGGAGCTGGGCAAGGCCTCCTTTGGCCATGTGCCTTATCAGAGCGTGCACTGAGGACAGCAGGACTCTTCAGCTCAAAACCACAGAGCTGTGGTGCATAGAGTCTGTACACCACAAGCCCTAGTGCAATGTTACAGCATCTCCTTTTTCCCTTTTATCTCTTTGGAGAATGACTCACTGTGAAACTTGAACCGATTTGCTTAAATTGTACCATGCCTCAGTTTCCCAATCAGTAAAGATCCAAAAAAAATCTCCAAATTTCTCTTGCTGGTGCAAGGTGTGATACCATCAGTGAGCATTGATCATATACTCTGGCAAGACAGAGGCAGTCTGGTAAAAATGCAAGACAGTCCTGTTACGTGGCTGTACCAAAAATTAACACCACACCTATGCATGCTGTCTTCAGAAGACCACTTTTACTTAACCACATTAAATGCCTTGAGCCAAGCTGGGCTTTGGTTGAGCAGAAATGAGGAGGAATCATTGTACAAGACAGATGAATACAGCAAGATTACAACTCTGCAGTGCTAGGAAAATATTTGAACACTTACCGTTGGATCTCCCTTAGTTTTTTTTTTATTGTTTAATGGAGTAATTTTAAAGAGGGGCACTGCATGCACTCTCTCGTGCTGAAAAAGGACATTTCAACATCTTAATGGCATTAGAAAGACATGACAGCATGTGTGCATAGAGGCCCAACCCATGCCTGTCACCTGCTGTGGACAGTGTTTGGGCACAGGAAAGATGCTGGTGCCCACTGCTGGGTGACAGCCTGACGGGATGGAGACAGGCACTTCCTCTCCCTGCCTGATATGAAGGAAACTGAAACCATACCTGTCCACAAAAGAGAAGTCTTCCCAGGCTTCACAATGCAATGCTTTACCAAGAGCTGCCTTCTTGCTTCTTCCCAGAGCAGAGTTGAAAATCTTGGTATTGTCGTAACATTTTATTATCACTTGCAAAACAGATTCTACTTCATAAGATAAAGACACAATTGCATTCATTGACTCTGACACAAGGATATGCATAGTGATAAACATACAGATAGATGTACACACTTATACATGAATAAGATATGCTAATTAAAAATTGCAGTGGGCACTTTATTAAAAATTTATTGTACAATCTACATCTTCAAAACATTTTACATCAACAAATATACCAGCTTGACTGCTGGAATCATAAGTGATTTATCTTTAAAAGACTGTATTTGCAACTGGATGCAAAGATTCTTGATGAACTGCCATTACATTTAAACTACTGGTTTTTATTGGAAGTATTTTGATTGTTATCTGTTTGTTCTCCATCCTTGACAGAAATAAAACAAGTGTCTTGGCTTTCATTTAATCGGATAGATGGCACCATGTAGCATATTTCCCATGCTAGTCTGAATTACAGCTGTTTATCTTTCAGCTTTCTTTAAGATTAATTAAATGCAAATGTAACTCCATGAATCACAGGATTACCTGCCAGACCCCTTATTAATACCTTCACTTAAAAACCTCTGTGCCAGAGAGCCATTAATTTTGAAAAAAAAAAAAAAAAAAAAAAATAGAAAATAAAAATTAAAAAAAAATGAGTGCTAAAGCAGCCCTTCGCCTCCAAACAACCCGGACATGGCTGCCCAATTAGTCCGGCAGCATTCGGATCCTCCTTTCAGGCCCTGTGGCCCTTTGAGGACACAATAAGGCTCCAATGATAACCTGGCAACCTAGGTAGAAACTCAGCCAAGTGTGAGCGTTTGAAGCTGCAGCTTGGCTGCCATCGTGTCGGCGAAAAGAAAGAATTCAGGCACCATGTCATCCAGTACAAAGGATAAAAACAGATTCAACCGGAAATTCAATGTGGCACCACATATGGGATACATGAGTGCGGTTACACAACAGGCCACATATTTTTTTTGAACAGTCTCCTGCATGTGATGCCGAGGACATGTGTAACCATCATAACATCTCTAAGAATCTGTATTTAATTTGAGCTGGGGTGGTGGCAGGGATTGGAGATCTGAAGCCGCCACAGGTTTGTGGCAGATGGCTCTGTGTCAGCTATGACAAGCAGCCAGGCTCGGCTTCCTCTGCAGATTTTCTTTTCTCTCTGATCAGGTAAATATGGGCACACTCTGGAAACTTCCACAATTCTGCCTGAGGCTGCAAGTTTGTGACTTAGCCCCATCTGTCACAAATCTTCCCTCGGTTCTGCTGCGAGCAGAGACCTGAATTTACTGCCGAGCGCTGCCCAAGAAAACCCAGCCGTCTCACCCTACGAGGAAGCAGAAGAGAGAAGCGCATGAAGCCGCATTAGATGCTGGGACACAAAAGGGACATCACTCGTGTGGAAAGGAGTGCAGCCCCGTGCCAAAATCCTCTGCAGCACCCAGAATTTCAGGAGGGGTGGAATCAAGTTGGTCAGAGAACACTTAAGCAGCATTATTTGGAAATGAGGGTGAATTCAGCTTTTTTTTTAAAGACAAGCAAAGACAGGTCAGCAGCCCCAGGTTATTTGCTCCTGTATGAGCACCACCAAACATCCATCTGCTTTACTGGTGGTCCCAGTACACATACCAAGGACCTGGACACCTGAGACGACTGACCTGCCCCTCTCACCCTCAGACATTGCAGAACCACAAACCAGCAGCAATGAGGGCCTAATTCTCCTGACCATCATCAGTCTCGTTACTTGGCTTTATTTTAAAATTACACTGGAGTGAACAAATTCAAGTCCATTTTTTTGGGAAGTCTGCAAAAATCTGAGCATTCATTTTTTTTAAGGAATAGTAATTCAGTCAACAGTTCCTGAGTATGGAGAGATCAAGAGAAGCAAAGTTTCCACATAAAGTCAGATCTCCCCATGAAGAGCAGGCAGCATAATAGCAATAATAAATCAGTAGTACTACGATATCTTTTATGAACTAATCAACTTGACTGTATCTTGTGTCCTAAGATCCTAAATTGAAGCAACTATCATCTATTCTGCCATCATTAGACTACAGAATGAACCTTTAGAATTTCGTAAGGACTGGTCATCCATTCAGATCTACTGTTTAAGGACTGTTAGAGTTCAAGTAGAAAGTACTGATTTGGCATAAATTTTATGCACTTTTTAAAAAAATACTTTAACAAAATTAAGAATTAGAGACTATTATTCAGCACAAAACTTGAAATTGGTAGGCAAGACAGCAGAGTGATTTACAGAGCCAATTTTATGGGTCAGCTTTACTCTATGAGTCAAATCCTTCCGTCTGTAAGTGAATACTGGGGAGAAATCAAGGTGGAAAGCAGGTTGTAGTAATTACTTCTGGAGCTCAATTTTCAAACTACAAGCACCTTTGGAAACCACCATCAAAAGACAGCACTGGTTTACGTTAATTGGGTACATTGTGAGGCCAAGCCAGAGCTATATAATACTCCTTAGCAGAGTAATGGTATTTCCCCGAATAAACTGGTCTGTTCTGCAGTTTCTTATGCTGGCATTTTAAAATTCATTTCATTCTTTCTGTCTTTAAACAAAAAATCATCAAATGTTGGATTCGAGGCTACACAAGTTGGTGGGTACCTTGCACAGCTGGTTCAGAGCACACTGACAAACTACAACAGTAGGAAAAGAGTTTCAAGCTTCCTTTCTCAAGGTAATTTGAATAAAATATATTGAAAACCTAAGTTTTCATGCTTTTTGCAACTTTTCTTTCAAAGTCAATCGTATTTCCTTTGATCAGTTTTTCCACCTATCATTTTGCAGTGGCTGTGTGGTTCATCTGCCAGTTTTAATTTACTTTCTAAAACTAAATTGGAAGTTATCTAATACTGTTATAATAAGAAGTTCAAAGTCCTGGTGTTTATGCTGAAAGATGGATCCATAACTGTTATTTAATGAATGTTTTTTTTAATGCCTGCTTTACAAGTAGCCAGCTACAGACCAACATCTTCAGAGAACTGAAATCTCCTAGATACAAACCTCAGAGGGCCAAGAGCAAGGAAAACCCTGGGAGAAGGTCAGGTGCGGGCCATGTAGATATATATGTAAATATATGCATACTTACATATATGCATACATACACATACATTATATCTATATATGAATGGCTGTATCCTAGAATAACCTAGCAGGCGATTTCTACAGCCTACATATTAGCTCATTTCTTCCACAGTGATGATTCACATTAGCTAGCAGACTTCCCTCTACCATGGCTGCTTCCAGACTCATACACCACTTAAAGACCTAAGATTGCCCAAACACTTAAACTGTGTCCCACAGTTCAGCAGGTCTTCTCATCTGTGCAAACCTCCTAGGCTAGCTGGGTTTCACCTATATCAGCCATACATATGTGAATGAAAAATGGCAAGTTTAACCTGGATGCAACCCTGAACAACTTAATCCAAACTTGAAGTTAGATTCTATTTGGAAACTGGCCCTGCTTTCAGCAAAGGCTAACCAGATGACCTCCACACTTCCTTAATTACCCTATGATTTTATATTCTAAATAAGTAACCAAAGTTTTCTTTCACATAAGAAATGCTTACATTACATACATTTTTACTTAGGACCCCATGCCTCAGCACTGAGACAGAGATGGGAAAGCATGGACACAGCATGCTGCACTCCAGAGTTCCTAGGCTACTATAACCTTTCCATTCAGGCTCTGAGAAGCAGGTCTAGGCCAACTCTGAAACTCCTTTAAATTATGCCTACTGGAAACTGAGCATCTCAAGAGGCAAATACAAGGTTCCAACTTGTGCTTCTAACCTCCTTCTGACCAGTGCGTAATGCTAGGCAGGTAGAAGCATAGATTTGATACAATGCCACCTTTTTAATCTGCAATCATGCTCTGCTGATGAACAGAAAGCCAGCAGGATGGATGGAAATACTTGTACTATTTGCATATCCTATAAAACTCTAAATTAACTTTATCAGCCCAGGACAAAAGATCTGGAGAACACTGTAAGCAAACATCTGTTCAATATACATTCACCATTAAAAGGTAAACAGTAGGTTTGGCTCCACAAGGAACAGGTTGAAAATTATCAGAGTGCAACACATAACATAAACTGATGGCATGGCCTATAATCTACTCTGTAAAGCAATGATCACACCAGCACAAAACCAGCTCTCAAGTATCAAACCAGCTTGAATGATTAGAGCTTAAACATGGAATAGCATTCACAAGAAAAGACTGAAAAGACCAGGATATTTTAAGTCTTTCACAAATGTTTATAAAATAATGAATCGTACAGAAAAGATGGATAGGGAGCTTCTGCTTCCAGGCAGCTGACTCCAGAACAAGAAGACAGAAGATGCTCAATGTAACTGAAGGTGGGAAACTATGAGCTAATTGAAGGAAAAGCTTTTAGTGTGGCCTGCAAAAATATGACCAACTGCTTTGGTACAGGAAGATGTGAAAGACAAGACCAGGAGTTTCCAAGAGCCTGAATGTCAAATGGAGAACTATTATGTACAGTTTATTAAGTTTTATGTACTTAATACTAAAAGGTTATGAAAGATGATAAAATCTCTAAGTTCAGGGTTAGGACCAAACTCTAACTCTAAAAGACCTAATTTTACCTGTGCCAGCCTTCCCCTAAACATCACAAATATCAAAACCATGGTATTAAACAGATGGCATGGTGATCCAGAGTGGCAGTTAGCATCTTTATCAAAAACCAATTTCTCCTGGAGTTTTTCAGGGGAATGGGTAAGGACAAAGGTAGAGGCATTGCTCCCACTCTTACATGGTCTGTACAAGAACTATGAATGGCTACTGCTCTTTGCAAAAGGGCTGAGTGGCCAACAGGACATCTGGCATGAAGCCCCCCTGCATCCTCATGTGTCCTTAGACTGAAATTGTCTCCTGCTGCTTTCCTAGCTATGCCTAAATATTAAAGCTGCACCAGGAGCAGTTTTCCTTTCTACATATTTTCCTGAAATACCAAAGATACTGTTTTATCTCAAATCAGAGCAAAAAGGTAAAAAAAAAAAAAAAAGTTCTGTCAGAACTGCCCTATACAGCCAAATCCCGAGACTGGAAACAATTCAGATGTCTACGGTCTAACTGGGATCTTAATTTGATTTTACAGCAGTTTAATCCCTTTGAATTCAGCAGACTTCCTTCTACAGTGGTGTAAGAAGGAAAAAAAAAAATCACGCCATGTGTCTTTTCATAGGCAGGTGAGCTTCTGTAGTGTGATGGAAATGAGAAGATGAATGTCAGAAAGTGGGCCAAATTCTTTTCTCCTTTGAACAAGTATGAGTGAGAGTAGGATTTTTTTCTGTAGAAACTGAAGCTGACAGCATGTCAACCCGCACTCATTCAGCTGGGAGGGCTAGGAGAGATTATTTAAAGTTGTCAGCTCCTTCCATGCCTGGCTTTTGGCAACTCTTCTTGTCCCTTTCCACTGTATACTCTTTACACATGCTGTTTTAAATTAAGAAACTGAAGTGAGGGAACTGAAAGGTAAACTTAAAGAAAATAATGCAGAAACAAATGTTTTGCCCATTTTTTTTTTCTTGATTTTAAATCTATTAGATAGGGTGCTTGCAAACTGTGACAGGTCCTACAGTGTACTCCATGGGAACCTGATGCCCTGTTGTTCCTTGTTTAATTCTGGCATTTTGGCAACCGCAAACATCCAAAACAGGAGAGAAACATCTGATTTCATAAAACTGAAACAGAACAAATAATTGATAACAAATAAGGTCTGTTTTTCACTCACAGAATCATAGAATCATAGAATAGTCAGGGTTGGAAAGGACCTTAAGATCATTTAGTTCCAACCCCCCTGCCATGGGCAGGGACACCACACACCAAACCATGCCACCCAAGGCTCTGTCCAACCTGGCCTGGAACACCGCCAGTGATGGAGCATTCACAACTTCCCTGGGCAACCCATTCCAGTGCCTCACCACCCTTACACTAAAGAATTTCTTCCTCACATCCAATCTAAACTTCTCCTGTTTAAGTTTGAACCTGTTACCCCTTGTCCTATGACTACAGTCCCTAATGAAGAGTCGCTCGCCAGCATCCCTATAGGTCCCTTCAGACCTCAATCTTCTGCTAATAACTGGTAGAAGGCAACATCAAAAGGCAAGTGAGCTAGCATTGGAGCTGTGAGGATACACAGGGTGAGTAATACATCATCTGGAAAGGTTTCATAGGTGCTCATGGACATTTCTAAAAGTCTGCCAGCATGAATCTGCTCCATCAAAGTAAGCTATTACTTTTAATATCTTGGTCTGTGCGTTTTCACAGGGATATTCTCTGTGTTCACCCCCCTGAACTGATTGTCCTGCTATTTATCTCCCTTTTGCCCCTTTCTCAGCAGTCACTGAAGACAACTGAAAGAATAAACTGCTTGTTTAATTAGACCATTGTCTAATTATTATGGATATCCTTAGTAATAAAACCCCAACAATATGCAAAAAGATAAGCCAAAGTACTTTTGATGATGATTACTTCCCAATCTATGAAGCAGAATCCCCAATCAGTAGAGAAAAGCACAATTTGCTTTTAAAGCATTTTCCTCTCCAAAATTCACAGATACTTTATGAACTTCAAGAAATGAGTATGTTAGGAAGATTTCTGAAAGGAAAGTAGCTAGCTTGTATGTACTACTGTACCGGGGTCTCTTTTTTGTTCTACTATAACATATATATAATATTATACTGATCTAAAAAGTGTGAAAAAACTGTGGAAGTGCTGTGTACTCTTCATGATTTCATTCTTTTCAGCTTCCTAAGAAGCAACGTCGTTCCAACTATAATGACATTAACAGCACATATCTGAGTGAGTGTCATTCTAGGAGGTTTTGCGCAGTTTCATTGCAAAAGAAAGACTTTGCGTATGTAGGTGTAGGTACAAAAAAGACAACTCTAAGAGTATTCTCTGAGCTGATCCAAAGCCTATTAAAGACAACAGGATCTTTTCTCTAGTGCTCACAGGTTCTGGATTAGGCCCTGATTTACTCATTTTAAAACGATCCCCCATTCAGCGTAATTGCTACCAGTTGCAGACATTCAGTTCAGACACTCAGGAAGAGGGCTGCGCTGTCAATAGTGCATAAGGCCATATAAATGGGGCAAGATAAAAACCTCCAGCTTCTGCCTGCAAATCATCTCAAGGTTTTGGTGTTTTTTTTTTTTTAAAGGAGATAAATCCTCCAAGCAAATCAGCATTTTGCTTACAAGTCGTGTGCACATATTTTAAACTCATACTATTTTATATTATCATTTGCTCCACTGTTATTTCCTCTTTCAGTGCGCCTTGTCTGTTTTGGAGCTGGGGATCCACATGCAGTGAGCAGATCCATGCACACACAACTATTAGCTGAGCTTGAAGCATTGGGAAATGTCAAGGTAAACATTTAAGGACTGTTCTCCCTTTGAAGCCACCATGTATAACTATACAATATTATTGACTCAAGAAGTAATGCTGAACACTGGAAGTGTTCAGTCAGCATTTTAAACTATTATGAGCTACCTTCTGAACCATTGCCAAGTTAATAGACAATGAAAGATAATGAGCTTGAAATTGGGTGTTAAATTGCATTTTTGGTTCTTTCTTTTTTTTCTCAAGTTTAACTGTTTCCTGCAGGAACAACATCATCTTTGATGTATCATTATGTAAATGTCTACTTTTAGGTCACAAATAAAGTCAGGTGTGGGCTAAAACCTCACTCCTCCTGCTCCATGTGTGCAGGAAGGGGTAGAGAGGAGGACGATACACAGCAAGACCCAACCTTTCTGCTATCCAGAGGGAGGAAGGTGGAGAGAGGAGGTTAGGTCAGTCAGCAGCATAAGCCTTCAAATTAGGAAGATTACTCCATGTGCTCATCAACAGTGTGCCTGGATAGTGACATAAAGGAAACACTAAAAAGACCACATTTGTATTGCACAGGTAATACAAGGAGCATTTCTATGCATTCACAAACCTTTAAGGACTTTCAGCTGAATTCAGGCTTTTTTACAACCTGAAACACCTTTGTTGTGTGGGGTAATGTGCATCCAACCTGCCCACACTGTAAAAGTCATAAAATGCTGCAAGTTTACATATCAGCATGTAGAAAATTAATAGCAGCCATTTTTATAAAAGCAGAATCATATAATAATAGCTCTTCATTGCCAGAATTTACTGCTTCACCTACAATTGTTTAATTTATTTTTTTTTAACATGTGACTCCTAGCAGTACAAACACACTACTTAAAAACGTGAAAAGTGAATCTAGCATTGAACACTAGAGCAAAAGTTGAATGGAGAGTCTGCTACTGAAACTGTACTTTCTTTTCATAAATAACTGCAAAGAATACGACATGATAAATACCAGTACATTATGCTTCCGATAAACTTTTTTTATGCTCAACATAAAGCAAAGAGTTAGAATAACTGTAATTATGAAAATAATTCAAATAATTTCAAAAGGCAGACAATCTTACCTGATACCTGTTACCTGTATTTTTTGAGGACTGAAGATTAAATTAGGATAGGAAGGTGGGCTTATACTCATTAGTATAATTGTGGGATCTTTTATTTTCCTTTTAAACTAATGAGTTGCATTAATCCAGGTTCATTTTTACAAGCCTCTTGGGTGCAAATGTAAAGGACAGTCATTTTAGAAAACAATAAATTAAAAAAAAAGCATGTAGCATGCAATAAGTGCACGCATTTCATAAGACCTAGGTTAATACAACTGGCATCTATTTTAATTAATCCTTGTTAGTGTAACAACTAATATCCCTCCCTAGCATGTTTCCTTTAAACATTAGTATGTTAATTAAATGTTGTTTTTTTAAGGGCTTTTTTTTTCTTTGTACTTCAACATGGCATTATATCATCTAAAACTATTCTGAACAACTACCTTATAAAGATGTTTCCTCACAATATCGGGTCTCTTGCAGAAATTCTGAAGCCTTTTAAAAAGCTGTTCAGGTGTAGAATACAGATATTTAGCTGCAGGAAAAACAGATACATTTTTAATGAAACAAAAACCTCAAAGCACACACTCGATATTAGTCACTTTACTAATTAAAAATGCATATTGCTCTGTGCCGCCTCATGTTTTACATTATTTAAGCATGATTTTATAAGGTTACCTCAGCTCACAAGGATGTTTAATGCTAAATAAGACTGTGTAGTTGTGCTGTTTAGACATCTCCTTTGGGTGATTAAAATACATTATTCTAATGTAACACAATGCATATGTGATACATTTAGTGATGAGATTTTTCAAAGAACTGGTACTACATTAGTGCGTATCCTGTATCACAGTTGCATACTATTAAGTATTAAACTGTTTAAATAATTTGGTGTGATTTTTAGGCCTTGCTGGTTTGGGGCTTTTTTTGTTGTTTTTTTTTTCTTTTTTTTTTGGTGTATCAAAAAAATCTGCAAACTGTTGCAGCATCACTGACCTTTTAACAAAAAACTATCATTATGGGTTGTGTATGCTAACAATGAAGAATGCTATTTCAAAACTTGCTTTTGTGTTATCTTAAAAGAACAGATGGCAAATATAAACTTCGTCTAATGTATTAAAACACATAAAATTTTCCTTAACACTAACATGTTGGCTTGCCAAATAAACAATTGCTTTTGCACAAGTTTAGCCTCAAACTCTGTATTTTAGCATGAATCACATTATTACATTTCAGCAAAAAGAATATGTAACAAAGCAGCTACCTGGAAATATCTCTGGGTACACCAAGGCTTTGGGACACAGTGGATAACAGCCACAATATACAGCTTCAATCCTGATGACCAGAAATAATAAACACATAAAAATGGACATTAGTGAGCCGCAAACTTATTTTGGTGCAAAAGCATTGAAGTTGACTATGTATAGCAAGAGTGAAGAGTTTTTTCTTCAGCTGCATAATCCTTCTAAATGCCAAAGTTGCTCTTTTTAAAGAAAATTTTATTGATCATATGAATTACACAGAACAGAACAGCGAGCATATGTTTTGTTCGCTGAATAAATCAAAGCGCAGCTCTGCATTTTTTTGTTTTTTAAATACTGTTTAACACATTTTATAATCAGCAGACAGACACATGTAACAACATGGTGAAGTATGGACGGCTTTTCTTAATAATGCTGCAGAAAAACAAGGGCATACGTGCGTGTGTTTGGAGATATGTGGATGTATACACAGATGCATGCCATCACCATTACCTGACAGAACAGATATTCTCCTCAGACTTTGAGACTCCAAAGGTTACAGTTAAATTTAGCCTAGGAACAACTTACAGCATGCTTCAGGCTGGGATATTTAAGCTTATGCGCATGCTTCAGATAATTTCCTTTATTTTTCAGGACATAAACTGTTGTATTGTCTAATAACTACTGATAAGATTCCTTTGCCAAAGCTTGCAATGCTTTGTACTTGTGTTTTTTCAAGGAACAATTTACATATCTTCTGTAACATCAAATCCAAATATTTTATCGCTGCAACACAGTGGCACAAAGTTTTCTAGCAGAAAATCTGGAGAAAAGCTATCCTCTTCATGTCTGCATTTTAATAGCTGAATGGGTTAAGGCATCAACTTTTCAGTTTATTTTTTTTGCATAATGACCATTGATCTGACATAATGTCCCTCTAAAGATACAACTGTAATTTCTGTTGGCCAGAAATTACACAGTGAAATTCAAAACACTTCTAAAAATATGTTTATTTTATGAGAGTCTTTGAATTTCCTCCAACATGTTGACCATACGAGGGCTTTATTTTTAACTTCAGTTTCCCTATTTAAAAAAAATATCTGAAATCTTGTCAACATTCACCTTTCCTATTTTCAGTGACAATCCAAAAGGCTTTCGCCACCTTCATGTGCATATTGGGTTTGGTACTTTATTACAGGCACCCAGAAGGAACTCTGCTTCCTTTACATCTGCTCAGTCTTAAACAGGAAAAAAACACCAAAATAAAGAATAACATATTCAGATTTCATGCTAGAAAACTATGCATGAACAAACCTCAAAAATACACATTTCTCTGCAAATACTCTTGCTAAGCAGTGATTGCTGGTGGTTTTTTTTTTCATAAACTTCTAAAATTTGTATTTCTTTTAAATAACATATGCACTTCAGACTGCATTTTAAACATTAACAACAATTTCAAAGTGTACATCGTCTAGCACTATATTTTTTACCAAAGGGAAATGTTTCTGATGTGTGATTTAATTGATGATTTCAGTTCTTAAATATTGTGTCATATGTCAAAGCAAATAGATTTTTAAAGTTTTCTTCAATCTAGGAGAAAAAAAAGAGTGAAACTGTGGACATTTCAGTAATAGCCCAGATCACTAAGTTATGTTAAAATATTTGCTTTTTAGTCATATTGTCTGCATGGAAAAAAAAAATAAAAAGAACAGCTCCCTAAAACAAAACCGCAGGCCAAGACGCAAACTGAGTCATCATTTGAGTATGCAATTTCCCCTCATGAAAACCTCTATCAGGATCATGAATTAGTAAAATCAGAATCAGAATTTAATGCCTCTGTAGCTTCCTGGAGAAAAGTTAAAATTTGGAATTCTTGCATTTGCAAATGATCTCATTTGCATAATAATTTTCTACCTTTCAGCAACAAAGTTTACATGCATTTTCCAACAGGTCCTTACTATGGTCTAGTAAGTATTATATATAAACCTATCAGTGCCAAGATCTATAGATCAAAGCAACCCTGGCAGAGCACATGCAGAGGCCTCAGTCTGAGGACAGACA